>NW_019059928.1:717992-760966 GCF_000696155.1 Zootermopsis nevadensis
AAATGGTCTTCCCAAATCAATGGGGTTTACCATTTCCAATTTCCAAATATGGCACAATGGGAAAAAGATAAAAATGATTTTAACTTGTGTTTGGGATGAAGATTTCTGTCTTTGGGGTTGTTGCGCCATGTAGTATGGTAGATGTTTACCAGCATTTCGGAGGTCGTACTGCCTCCGTCATCAGGGAAATGAATGTCATCTACCATACTAAAGGCGCAACAACCCAGAAGACAGAAATATTCATACTCACTGCTGTGAAAACCTCAAATCATACATTGTGTTTGGGATGTTAATAATATTAAACATTTGTATGGATTTCAGACAACAGTGTATATGGTTATTAATTTTTAATTTCAGACTTTCTGGGCTTCTCATTAAAGAAAACTTTGTTTTCAAGTGCATATGATTAGCATTTGCAGAACTGATACCTGTGCAAATATCTCTTGTTCTTATTCAATTAGATGTTCATTCAAAGGAAAATGTACTGAGCAAATGCATTATGATTAAGAATGCTGGCATACAAGCAGAAATTTAAGAAACCCTTCCTGATATGTTGCATAAGGACATTTCAGGTTTTTTGGGATTGGTGTAATGAAACAGATGCCATAAACATGTTCAGTTACAGTAGTAAACCTTGAATATTAATTTTTACAAGTCATTTATGTTAGAAATACTCAAATACAGGACAGTCACGAATCCCAGCATACCTTTCCAGGACACCAATACAAGGCAATAAAGTAATATGCAATTCTACATATATTGGAATCCTACTTATGTTTGTGGTATTGATACTTGCTCTTCACTTCCTCCATTTCTGTCATTTGGATTATGTAAAATTACTTTTGTTACTTACTTGGTAATGGAACGCATTATGGCTAGGAAACTTTTTCTGTTAAGTTCTCTATTTAAAAAATGTTGATGCTCTGCCAGATTGCTACATAAAAAAGTAAATGCAATTTTTAAATTGTTTCATAATTTAGTCTTCATTCTTAATTTTATATCTTAATTACTGTATTTTGACTATAAGAATTAGTGTGTGTCACTTGCTTCCTTTCATTAATATTTCAGCATGAATTGGACTGGTTTATAATTATTTTCTGTTTTCAGGTAATCTAGGCAATGAAGCAATTATGGTGACTAAAAGTGATGAAGTATTTGCTGTTGGTTCAAATTCTGCTGGCTGTTTAGGACTTGGTGATTTACGAAGCACATTATTTCCAAAGAAAGTGGAAGCTTTGTGTAATAAACTTGTAAAAGGTATGAAACAAAACCTTGGTTTTATGGTTATGTATCCTGTATGACTTCTTATTATTATATTTAAGACTGAATACAGTAAAATGTTGATAATATAAAATTACTCACACAGACTCCTTGATAAAATATTTTGCTGGCAGGTACTTGTATGTTAATGACATTTTTAAAGCTATATTTAACCTTTTTTGCTGTAGAAGCCATGGTTTTGTTAATGACATAATTTAATAGTTGAATATAGGCATTATCATTACCTACCTCTTAAAGAGGTCATTTGAATTTAAATTTGTTAAATACGCTGCATTTATAAAATTGTACATTTCAGTTTGCAACACGTCACTAACAGGAACTGATAATTGGATTGTTCATTTTTCAGGCTTTGCATATGGATGTGGCCCACATGTAATAGCCTTCACAGACAATGGAACAGTATATTCTTGGGGCCACAATGGTTATAGTGAACTTGGAATTGGTTCATCAAATCAGTGTTTATCTCCAACTCTTATTCTTCCAAATGTTTTTGGTAAAATGACTGTAGTGACAGAAGTGGCATGTGGAACTCACCATTCACTGGCTTTGACAAGAGATGGAGAGGTACAGTGACATTCAGATGTGTTTTATGTTCAGAACTCAAAACTGTTTTGACTTTTGGTTCAGTGAAGATGAATGCAGTATGTTCCTATGAAATGTTGGTATCTGCTGACAAGTCCAAACAGCATTACTACCTAGAAAACCACTATTGATATTTTTCTAATGTGGGTTACATTAGCTGAATGTTTTATGGTTTAACAGAGTTTTCTGTATGAGAAGTATCCCACATAATATTTTACATGTTTTGCAGTAATAGCCTTTGTGTTTTTAAAGTGGTAAGCAGAGTTTTTAAAATTGTTTACATTAACCCTTTCCTGTTAGGTATGGAACAGCTTTGCCTCGCGGAAGATTACACTGTACATTCTGGACACTATGTGAAATATCTTTCTTAGCTCTCGGTCAATATAGATGTAGGATCATGAAATTGTGTGTGGTAATGAGTCTTTGAAAAAGGAATTCATTTTGGTAAGGTAAATTTTGTAGAATGTGAAACAACAAATGGGGTAGCCATGCAGACATTTTTCACATGCAGTTTGATAGATAATTAATCTAACTTTGGAGCTGGGTCTATGAAATTTGGTATGATGGTAGATTATAAAAATATGTTAAAATTGTGTCTGAAATATTGTTAATATGTGTACATTTATACACAGCAATAGAGCCAAAGTTTGAGGTAATATCTGAAAAATTTAATGTCGCTAGAATCTTCATGAGTTCTTCCCATGATGAAAATAGTGATGATGATGATAGTAATCTAGTAATATCAATCATTCATTGGTTCCTTAACAAGAAGGTACTGTCTCCAGCAGGATTAATTCCCATGGTCATTTGGTCCCAAGTTCAACATGTTAACCTGCCAGATAAATTGCGTTACATCAGACTCACATTTTTTAAATATAACATGAACAATACAAGGTTTGTAGGGGCTGGAATATAAATTAAATTAAAAAAAGATGGGAAGATGCAAAGTCTCTAGCTAAAACATCTACAAGACCATTGATTAATCTTGATGATAGTCTGTGCAGTATAAAAATAGACTTTATGTGTTCTGCCTGGAATGCCTTGTCTTTATGTATGTTGAAAAGTATCAGAATGTTGACAAACAGAAGCCTTTAGCTTATGTTATTTTGTAAGTGTTGCTGTAATGATCGTTTTAGGTTGTAAACACAGTATTCACAGGTTTTATATATATGAAGGTTTAATATGCTATTAAAACACTTGTGACTTGTTAACTTATTTCCAGGTTTATGCATGGGGACAGAATAATTGTGGACAAGTAGGTTCAGGAATGAGCACCAATCAGAGTGCTCCAAGGAAAGTGAATTCTTTTATTGGAGAAAAGAGGACCATATCTATAGCTTGTGGCCAGACATCATCGATGGCTGTATTAGAAAGTGGAGAAGTATAATGTTTTTCCATTTATAATTTATGATAAACATGACTTGCATTTTTAATTATAATACTGTAAATGTGGATGGTGCTTTGATCATTGAAGTGATTTGCTTCTGTTACAGAATTTTTCATAAGACAACAGTTAATGTGCTAATCTGTATATATAAAATAGGATACTATTTATGCTTGTGTGTGTTATGCATGAGTTCTTGGTAATGATTCTAGATGGTAGAGTGTGCTGTGCTAACATTAGGCAGATTTTAGAAGTACTTTTGAAAGAGATAAAGGTTCTTAAAATCTCTTGAATCCTTTCGGAGGTAATCTTTTCAACATGTTTTTTTTAATTTTCATTGTGTTGTATGAATTGCATTTGTTTGTGAAACTTGTAGTTCAGCATGTCATGATTTTTAAATTTATTTTATGGCCTGAAAGAATGTATTGTACAGTCCTGAAAAAATGCATTTCTGTGATATTAATATTCTCTCCTTATTTCTTCATATTGGCAATGATTTACTACCACAAGATAATGTTGGTCTCCCAAGTGTCTTGCACTGTATTTGCATTGGTGAGTACGACATTGCAGGTGTGCAATCATTTAGCTGCAGTACTGAACACTGTGGCTGGGAGATACATCGCTTACCAAAGGAATGTTTCCAAGACAGTTATTTATTTTTGTTATGTTTGTGAAGGCTGATATTGAAGTTACACATAGTGGATACATGAATCTGTTTATTCAGTTTTGAAGTAAGCAATTCAATCAAAGAGAGAGGTAGCCATGCCAGGTAAGATAAATTTGCAATGAAATAAATTTCACACTGAATAAATTTGTGGCTTGTATTTGTAATTGTGTTTCATAATCGTGGATGAAGCCTGTTCTAGTTACAAGGATTAAAGCTGATCCTTCTATCCTTTTGTTTGACATCCCTGGCACATTCTGTTTTGTAGTATGTATTGATGGAACAGCTTTGGGACTTGGTTTTCAGACATATGTTTCAAATGTTCTAGCCATTTCATTTATCATTTTATTGGTGTATATTTTTCTCAGTTATTTTCTAATGTCAATAGATTTATGGTTCACATAAGTTGCAGTTTTCAGTAAAACTAATATTTTTTTTATGTTATAAGCATTTGTTGTTTTTGAAGAAGTGAAAATCAGGTACTGAATATGATTTCATGAATTCATCAGTACGATTCATATGTGTAGGATATAAAGTTACTGATTTTCTAACAGTAGGCTGCATCACAATGTTAAAAATGCAAAACTTGACAAGGATTGTTTAGCACTCTGTTGTTTTGTGCAGGTGTATGGTTGGGGGTACAATGGGAATGGGCAGCTTGGTGTAGGAAACAATATGAACCAGCTGAATCCTGGCCGAGTACTTAACCTACAGGGTGTTATTATAAAAAGAGTTGTTTGTGGCTATGCCCATGCAATGGCCCTTTCTGATGTTGGTGGTCTCTATGTGTGGGGAGCAAACAGTTATGGACAGCTTGGAACTGGAAACAAATCTAATGTCAGTGCACCTGTACGTGTAGTGCCAGAAATAGGAAGGTTTGTACCTTTGATTTTTATTAATGACATTCTTTATTCTGAGGGAGGGTAATTTTTAATTTTATAAACATAAAGTATGAAATTTAATGTTCTTTCATATGATACTGACTCATTTTAGTTGCCTTTAAGATCTGAAGTGAATGTTAGATGTAAGAAAGAAGAAGTTAGAGGATGAAGACAATTACATTATGAAGCTTCATACTTTGCACTCTTTGCCTAATATTGTTAGGTTTATTAGAAGGATACAATGGGAAAGATATGTAACAGACCTGGGAAATGAATTCGTACAAGTTTGTGAACATGGTAATTAACCATAGGGTTCTGCTTGTGGCAAAAATTCTTGATCCATGTATTAACTTTTAGAAGTAGACCCTTAACCATGTAGTTTACTCTGAGATTTGATGTTCTCATGGCAATGAAGATAACTGTTATTCTTCTGGGTTGTGACACCATGTAGACTCATATCATAGATACCTGTGTTTCATAGTAACCATCAGGAATCTTCAGCCCTAATGATGGAAACGGTGTTTCTCTGAAATGTTTGTATAGACCTTTCAATCCACACAATGTCACAAGCCAGAAGAACAACATTGTCATGTGTTTTATAACTGAACATGCCTTTTACATTATATACCAAGCCTTGTCACAGATGAGGTATTATTGCATTCACAAAATAATTACTTTTGAATGTTTTTCAAATATCTGTTTGAATTTTAGTATGCTTTGTGAATTCCATTCTTAGAATTTGATCATTTCTTCTTAAGAGCTTAATTTTCTTTAATTGTATTGTGAACTGAAAATGCTGTTGATTAAGGGCCAATGTTTAAAAGCTGTTTTTTTGGATACTCTAGTGGAAACTTACTGAAGTCAACCCTTGTAAGACAAATACTGCAGTATGTGATGGATAAGAACTCAAGTGAACAATAAATTAGAAATATTGTGGAAGGGAACAGTCATGGTCTATGTTAAGATGATTACACAAACATTTGCCTAGAGGGACTGAGGAAATCTATAGAAAACCTCATTCAAGGTAGCTGGTATCTGTAGAGATTTGAACCTGTGGCCTCCGAATATGGAGCAGGATTGCTAAACACTTAACCACAATGTTTGTTATATGCCTACTAAACTAACCATGCACAAGACAGTGGCAAGTGATGTGAGCAGGAAAATACTTTGACAAGAAAATTTTAGTCATGTTATATTCTGAACATTCTTTATCCTAGCAATGTGAACGTGGTATTTGTACAAAGCAGTTATTACAGATGAAGTTGAGAACCATGAAATCATAAAGATGATCCAGTAACAATTATTTAATTTGAAAACCTGAGCCTCTACAAGCAGACATTGCAATTTGTGAACAGTTTGTAATTTAAACTCTTCTCATATTCAGTTCACATCATTAACTGTTAGTTAGGCATGGTACATTAGGAAATTAGCCTTTGCATAATACATATTCTGTATTAGCCTAGTCATTGTACACTGTGTAATAAGGATAGAAATTGCAAAAGAGAAAGAACATGAATATTTCTGTCTTCGGGGTTGTTGCGCTGTGTAGTCTGGTCGATGTTAACCAACGTTTCAGAGGTCACACTGCCTCCGGCATCAGGGTGATGAGTATGAAGATTTCTGTCGTCTGGGTTGTTGCACTGTGTATTCTGGTCGATGTTAACCAACGTTTCAGAGGTTGGTTAACATCGACCAGACTACACAGCCCAACAACCCAGAAGACAGAAATCTTCATACTCATCGCTGTGAAAACCTCAAATCTTACAGAGAAAGAACATTTTCTGGTGCATCTGGTAGACAGGTTCTTGTTTCAGTGCATTTGTCTCAATGTTTGTATATGTATAATATAGTTTTCAGTGTTGATGTTACTAGATGATACAATGTAGCGCAACATATTTTTGTTATGGATGTTAGAACATGTAACTTTGTTTTATTCCAGGATTGTAGATATAGCAGCTACACATTATAATCATACATCAGCAGCTATGACACAGAATTCAAAAGTGTTTATGTGGGGGCAGTGCAGAGGTAAAAATTTTGTAGTTTGTGTGATGGATGGTTAGAATTAAGTTTGAGCATGAATCAGTGAGGGTACTGTGTATTTGAAAATCAGCTTTTATAGTAGTTATTTCCATTTCTGAACCAAGTTATATGTCTCATCACCAGAGTGCAATGCAAAGATTTAGTATATGGATAGCTAATAAATCTTTCCAAATACTTGGTCATGACTATAACAATTCAAAATTGCATTACCTTTATGAAAAATTAAAAACAGATTGAATTTTGAGAATGTTTCAGTTAAGAATATTTTGTCTTCCTATTTAAGACAAAGTTTAAAATATATTAAACTATAATTTTGTGTATTTTGTAAGAGTGTAAAACATAGTTTTTAAATGCAGTTTCACACTGACTATCAACCCAAGTAAAACATAAATGATGCTGTAAGAATAAGAATAATTACATACTGCATATGCCTTACTGAATTCCATAGTTGAGCTACTTATGTGGCCATTTTGAAAGTCCCTGTAAGTTGTCTGTTTATCCGTTTTTTGGGGCTGTATTAGTGTCTTATGAAGACAAAGAACTGTTATATATAATTATTCAGATTTAAACAGGACAGGAGCTTGAGAAAACATACAATTTTTGACATTTTGTATGTAAACAATATTATATTTAATTATCTTTCTTTTTAAATACATTTGTATTATGGTAACATTACAGGTCAGAGCATTATAAGTCCAACAGAAACTCCATTCACATCTTTACATGATGTTTTTGCATGTTTTTCAACACCAAGTGTATCATGGAAACCTATGGAAGTAGATTTGGATGCTGGTGAAAAAATTACAGACAGCTTGAAACTTGCTTTTGATGATTCAGTAAGTACAGTAATGTTTTGCAATAAAATGTTAATTGATTTTAGAAAAGCAATGCTTTATGCCAGTCACATATTTACTGACCCACCACCACCACCTGCCTTCTCACCTCTCTACTCCACCTTACAGAACACATCTAAACTGAATTTAGTTTACATCTCAGAGTCCACAGAGAAATTGTTAAAGAAGAAAAGCAGGCAAAGGAAGGGAATAAATTGTGAAATTATTCCAGAAGACAAAGATGAGAGAAAATGTGGGAAGAGAAATGTATTAGATTCTATGGTATAGGATGGAATTTTTTATAATGTGAACTGCAACTTTCTTAGCAATGATTGTACTACATGGAGTTCGATAATTATATAATATATACTTATTATTTATAAGGATCCGCTGCGCGGTCTGAAGCATGGGCCTTGTGCCGCTTGGTCGCTGGGACCATGGATTCAAATCCCACTCAAGCCATTAATGTTTGTCCACGTTATTCTTTGTTGCGCTGTCCTGTGTACAGGTAGAGGCCTTGTGATGGGCTGATCCCTCGTCCAAGGAGTCCTACCGACTGTCTATAGATCAAGCCAACGAAAAGTTGGGACCCGAAGTGCTCAGGCACTTGAAGAACGGGTCGTTCCCAGTATCCAGTACTATTTATAAAGGATTAAGATATTGTCAATACTATTGATATTCGTATTCAGGTGGAAAGGACTTCATTTCAATTAGGTATTCGTGTGGCATACAAGTCACAGGTTGTAGCTTGCTACTCTGCTTGTTTTTTGCTTTGCTGTCAGAGAAGAGATATTCATTTAAAGTTGAGATCAAGATGTTGATTGGAAATAATCATCACACAGAAATAGTAGATTTTTGTCCATCACACTGTTATTCAGATAGTTCCTAATTAATACTCCCTGAATTTTGGTTATCCATGGATAGAAGACGTGACTGTAAAGTATCCATGTGCCAATCCAGAAAGGTTGGAACCATTTACAGTATTGAGCACTACTATTTAGAAACAAAATTTTGGATATGTTTTATAATATTTTATATTTGGGATAGTAATACTGATAAGATGAAATATTTCATTACAGAGCAGTAGTGATTTGACAATTACAGTTAGTGGGAAACCAATACATGTACACAAAGCTGTTCTAAAAATAAGGTGTCAGTACTTCCGATCCATGTTCCAAGATCATTGGGAGGAAGACAACAAAAGGTAACACAATGTTGGATTAAAGGTTCTCATGGCAGTGAGTACAAAGGTAGCTGTCTTGTAGGTTGTAGCACTGTGTAGCCTGGTAGAAGTTTATGTATGTTTTAGAGGTCTTTGCTGCCTCCGTTATTGCCCTGATGGAGGCTACGACCTTTGAAACATTCATAAACCTTTACCAGTCTACAGAGTGCTACAACCCAGAAGACTGCCATCTTCACACTTAGTGTTCCTTGCTATGTTAACATTAAGATAATCACATGTTTTAGTATATTATACTGACATTCAGAAATGTAATTTTTATGAAATAATTCATATTACTTGACCAGCTCCCTATGTAAACATACAATAACACATGCATTTAAGGTGATTCCAAGGGATGTGAAAATGTTTGTGTTTTGGACAATTTTTTGTTTAATACAGATGATTACTTCCAAATAATAATAATAAAAAAATTGTATAATATATGCTCTGTGTATTTATGATGTAATGAGAGTCAGAATCCATGCTATTTATGTGTACTACACTGTTATTGACCACTACATATTTTTAGTTTTCTTTCTTTTTTATATTTTTTATGTTTAATCTTTAGTCCATTAAAAATTTGGTTGGCCATAATTCTTTCCAAATTATGGTACCAATGTTCATTCTCAGGTCAGTTCCATGAAACACAATATGGACATAAATTATATGAACAGAAAATAAATATTATTTGTCAAATTCTTGATTTTTTATTTCCACAATTTCTGTTTATTATAGGTAATTTCATATAAATTTGCCTTGAGGTTAGGGAATTTTTTTGAGTGAAAACAGCTTTATTATTTGCCAAGGATTTATTTTAGACAGATGTATTACTCTGTAGTTCACTTAATTTTTATTTTGAAATTCTGTTCTATGAAAATTCATGCTTGGTTTCAGAACAATTTTTCTCAACTTAATTTCTACATCTGAAGCTTCTTGTCATATCTGAATTCTCTGGTACATGGTTATGGCCTCTGATTACATGTATTTCTTGCAGTGTTCTTGAAATGGATCATCACTCATATCTGGTATATCACGCATTTCTGCAGTATTTGTATACAGATGAAGTAAATCTCCCACCAGAGAATGCTCTTGGTGAGTCTGTTAGGAACTGTACAGTTTTCACACCTGATAGAGTACAATGTATGTAGTAAAGAAATATATGGTTCCTGGTATTCTACATAATGTTCAAATTATCTTGAATTTAAAATATCTGTAGTTCTTTAACCACTGAGAATCAGACCTGTGTTTATAAGGCGGGGGTCCGCGGTGGCCGCGCGGTCTGAGGCGTGGGCCTTGTGCCGCTTGGTCACTGGGACCATGGGTTCGAATCCCACTCAAGCCATGGATGTTTGTCCGCGTTTTTCTGTGTTGTGCTGTCCTGTGTACAGGTAGAGGCCTTGCGATGGGCCGATCCCTCGTCCAAGGAGTCCTACCGAATTCCTATAGATCAAGCCAACGAAAAGTTGGGACCCGCAGTGCTCAGGCACTTGAAGAATAGGTCGTTCCCAGTATCCAGTTTATAAGGCATTTCTGTTTGGGATTAACCTTGGGAATAGGATCCAGAAGTATTGACATAAAGTCACTGGGCACTTTGTGTGTTTTAAAGTGATCCTAGTAACATCTCAGACATTCTAGGGAAGCGGGAGTGTTATAAAAGATTTGTAATGCTGATCTTTTTTCAGGTTGTGATTTATTCTTTTACCCTATGGATTCCATGGATTCCACTGTTTAGGAATATTACATTAAAACCATATATAGATCTGTTGTTCATTTTGCTCTGCTTTCTTAATGTGTATTGAATTGTGAATTAATTGTACTGATTTATTTTGCAGAATTGCTTGAACTTGCCAATGCTTACTGTGAGTTGCAATTGAAAAAACGATGCGAACAGATAATAAAACAAGGGATAACAGTAGAAAATGCTGCATTGTTATACTCTACTGCTATCGTGTATGAATGTAAGGTGAGTGTAGATATGAACATCTGTGTTAACCTTTCTGTGTGAAGAACTTGAACTCGAGGCCATAATCCACTCTGTGAGTATTTTACACTTACGATTTAAATTTAGGCATCAAAAATTACACTGGTTTTATAAATAATTATAACTTCATTAATTTTTATTTCTTTGGTATATGTTTAGTTTTTTGTTGTCTAAGAGGAATTATAAGTCTTCACCCTAGTCTCTGACCATGTGTTTAACCATTATCCTGCCATAATAGGGCATTTAAACCCCCAAACTATGGGGCTGCCGGCTCGATTCCAGTATGGGTTCTGATGGTTTTACTTCATGCTATTGCAACATGCAGCCAGTCGTGTCGAAATGGATCGCATATAAGCAGTGATGCATGATCAATAAAGGTTAACATATTCCTGCTTGACATGCCATCAGCAGACTGATATTCTTTATGCCAGCGAGAGATCACAGTACTGTTTACTGGATATCTTTGCTTGTCTAAATGAATAATGTATATGTCCTCGTCCCCTGCAACATATAGAAGTATCTGATTTAGATAGTTGAAATTCAGACCTTTCGATAGTCTTTGACTTGCCTAACAGCATTTTTCAGAGGAAAATTAAAGAATGTCCTTGTTTTAGTCCATTGTGAATTGAAATTGCAACTGATGAATGCTTCTTTTTAAATTTTGCTAGATTATTTTGTGCACTTAGGTGTATATTAAATACAGATTTTTTGACGTAAATACGTCTATACGGAAGGGTCATTTGGTAAAAACAGCATTAGTTAAGAAGATGTGTAAGATCCAGCGCCGAGTCACCTTTAAACGTTCATTCCTCAGGAATGGTAAGAGTAAGGGTAATGTAACCTATATGTAAAATGATCAGTAAATAAGGACCTTTAAGAATCTGTAATGTATTTTATTGTAATTATAATTGTTTATACATTTATTGTAATTTTAATGAACCGATGTGTATAATTTTCAGTGCATCTGGCGCGTTAAGCGCCTGCCTCTCGAAAACCGTAAGAGATGGATCTGGACATATTGCGTATTACCTCTTGAGCTTTCCATATCTGTTTTCAGATTTTACATACCACAAATGGTTTAGGTTCTACAAACATATATTTATACAAATAAAGGGGCATCACACTTCATGTTACTGCTATGTTTGCGTATTTACGTCATACTATGTAGAGCTAACAAGATGGATGACATTGAAGCTAAAAGAGTCCGATAATGATAAGTAAAATACAAAGACGTATTTATGTCAGATTCTCTGGAACCGTGGTTCCACTGTCAATTTTGTGTAAGTCACATTAATAAAAATATATTATAGTAATCTGCTAGCTGAACCATAGGCTGTTATTATTACAACAAAGATGAAGACGATGCATAAAAATTCTGCAATAGTAGTTTATCACAGTTTACATGCAGAATGATGTAACATTGATGGATGGATTATTTGTAAAGGTGTGTAATAAATAGAGGTTTCATTTCCAGGAATTGGAAGAGTTTTGTTTCAAGTTTTGTCTGAATCACATGACAGCGATAATACAAACTGAAGGTTTCAACTCACTTGAAGAGCAGACAGTGAAGAATTTTATTCGGAAAGCAGCCACTTCTGGAGTTTTCAGATCCTAGGATAAACGTTAAATATGTGTGATTGAATTTTAGATGCAAAAAGGGAAAATTAAGAAAATTACACAGTAATGACTGTGTAAATCCGATAAAGTGGTCAAGACTGAATGAAAGCATAGTTTTAATTGTCCATATGTTTAGAAATGAATCGAGTGAGATGCTGGAGACAGTTGTGTATGTAAGTATTGGTTGTAAGAGTTAAGAACACACATTTTTTAAATTTCAGTAGATTTATGATTCATGTTCTTGGATATCGGCAGCCAGTTATTTCTGAACACATTTCAATAACAGAAAGGTGTAGGGTTACGTGTTGGTCTTGAGCAAGAGAATAAATTACTTTTAATTGCTCGTCTTTTCAGGTTTGCTTTTCGCATGTATTTATAAGTTTGTGACTATTTAAATTCTTGTTGAAATGAAGCAAAGAGCAATGTAAGCCTTGAGAAATCCTGAAATGATTCAGTTTATTAGGTAAGCAGTAAAGAAAGCATTGATTTTTCATATTTTTCACGCTGTTGCTGTTATAATGAACAGTTACTGATAAATCAGAAGAAATCTCAAATTTTCGTAACTTTAGATTAACCTGGCATTGCCTGACAAGCTCCAGAAAGATTGTTATATTTGTTATTGAAGAAGTAGAAGTTTTTATTTGCATTTCCTTTACAGGACTTTTGTGTATATTAGAATATGATTATATTTCCAGGTTAAAATTTTAGTCATGGAATAAATTTGTAATGCTATTTTGGAGTGTAGAAGTCTTAGTTTGTGAACCTGAAAAAATTAAGTAAATTTAAATCGTGCATTTTGTTCTAGTCTTAAAATGCTTCTGGTTAAGATAATGATGGACCAAAAATCAACTAATTATAAACAAAATTGGTTGTTACCAAAACAATATCAGGTTGAAAATGTATTACGTAATGTTACGAATTTAATTTAACTTTTTTGCTGTAGTGGTGAAGTTCTTGTTGTGCTGCATTTATTTTTTTTCAATGTATCATAAAAGTTTTCTGCTTGGATTTTGAGTTTTTTTAAATGGTCAGTTTGGTTGATTTTTGGATGTTCGACTTGGATGTTAATTATGAAAAATATTTAGTGCTGAAAACAAAATAAATATTTTAAGTTCGTTTCATCCCATTCGGTTTTCCACTTGTCCCAGTCTGTATCTTTATATGTACATTCCAGTTTTGGAAATTTTAATGTAACAAGAATGTTTGTTGATGTTAGAACCAATGTTAAGGTGCGACTAAATACTTGAATTTGATACTTTTACTTTAAATTTCAAAATATATGCTAGGAAATTTTATCTAAGGAAAAGTGCAATACCATCATAAATAATTTTATAAGAAATGAGTGATACGTTGATGTTTGTATTTTGTTATTTGTTATATACACTTAAAGGCTACGTGAAAAAACAAAAATTTATAGAAACTACTCTGGAGACAGAACTTTGTTTGCTTATTAGTTTTAGTTTGATCATCTGGAAAATACAAATGGTTCTGTAAGATGGGAACTGTTAACAACTACTCGCCGCAGAAATGTACCGTGTCCGATGTTTTAGCAATTTGAAGTTCAATTTATGATTAAACTAATTTTTTTATTGCAGAAGTAATTTAACGGTATGTAATATAATATGTGGATGATCCTGTGATGACCTTGAACTTTGGTTACTTTCAATGGAACTACGAAGGCTGTCAAGAATTATTATAAAGACTGACTTATTTTTATATTATGTCAATAAAACTTTCATGTACCTTTAGACAGTGGAATAGTTACGTATATAGTCTGTGTATTGTTTCGTTGATGTGTAAGTAAGGTTTAAGGAACTTTGAAAAAACAATATTTGAATTGTATATTTTATTTGTAGAATCTCTGCATTGCACAGAATAATCAAAGGAATGTAAGATTTGAGGTTTTCACGGCAATCAGTATGAAGATTTTTGTCTTCTGGGTTTTTGCGCTGTGTAGACTGGTCGATGTTAACCAACGTTTCAGAGGTCATACTGCCTCCGTCATCAGGGCGATGAGTATGCCATTCACATTCTGGCACCTATAAACCTAGCCCCACACACCCTATTGGCATATTCATCGCCCTTATGACGGAGGCAGTATGACCTCT
The DNA here is from genome assembly GCF_000696155.1 of Zootermopsis nevadensis. The sequence goes on from NW_019059928.1 coordinate 732,589, forward strand.
GAAACGTTTAATCAAAGGAACTTCAAAATGTTTTATATTTTGATTTGAGATGTGATTCCAGAGGAAAATAACTTACATTGAAACTTATGTTTATGAAATCAAGTCCCATATTTGCTAATTTTAATAGGCATAAATTTTTTTTGAAAGGATCTGTCAAGTAAATAAATTCTAGGAGAAATCAATGGAACCATCAGCGCTTTGACTTTTAACAGTAATGAGTAAAATAGGATTTCAGTTGTATGTGATTTTTTCATATTAGAATTATTTTTTTAATCAATAATATAACTTTTTATTTATTGGTGTTGTTAATTAGAACAAAAAATCTCAAACCTTACATCTCTTGTAGGTCAGTGCACACTTTATGTTATATCACGATGAGACAGAGGCATTATTTATTTAGCAACAAGTTTTCATTGCTAGTAAAATCTTTTTTTAGTATTGTTATCCTTTTTATTGTGTTAAAGCACTACGCAGTTTGGATTCAATAAATAAATTACAATATATTAAGTGTTAATTTCTTTCACGACTTTTGTGTGTGTATGAAATGTAATGAAGAATAAAATGTACCTTGTATTTTCAGTTCCTTTAAAAGTTTGGAGCTAATACTGTGACACTTTCTCAATCTGTGTTCTTCACGAACCAGGGGTTCTGTGAAGGAATAGTGTCTAACGGCAGACTAACTCATTTTATCAGAATGTCTTCGCTGTCGCAGCAGTACAGTTAACGCTTTGCATTGCGTCATCACTCCTTTCGGTCATACTGTTTGGTTTAGAGGAAAGAATTATTAATCACTGGGTAGATTCTGTTGTGTGCATTCCCAGTGCATCAGTCAATGTCAGTGAGCCTGCACTTCTAGGTTATAACATGGCAGCACTCTGGTGACAGTAACTGACATTATCAATGAATTAATTTTGCCAGTTCACGTCCAGTTTTCATAAAGGTAGGACAGAGAGCAGAATGGTGCTGACTGTCTGAGTAACATTAAAAATTAATTATCGATGAATGTGTAGTGATTTTTTTTAAATATTTTTAATCAAATTCGAAGTTTAAAGAGAAAGAAATTTCAGAGAAGTGTAAATATCGTGATTGCTATGTCTAGTCTGAATTTACTTATGATGATAATTCCAATGCAGCTGTTAACTGCAAAGATAAACTTATTGTGTTATTTGAATGTAAATGTGATTAATTGAAGCATTTTTGAACTAATCTGACATCAGTCATTAACTAACTCCACGGAGCAAAGTTCTCCTTGATAAATTGATAGTACATTCAGCTAATGAAGAAATTCTCCACTTTTTATGCATCTTAAAGGATGAGTAACCGTTCACAAGAGCCTACCACCAGTCCCTGTCCCTTCAATCACATTTCCGTAAGATTCATTTGGGTCTTCAAGTGGTCTCTTCCCTCTAGGATTTTTAACCAATATTTTATATGCATTTATCACCCCCCCCCCTCGTGCGCTAAATGCCCCTCCCATCTCACTTTCGTTGATTTGATCACCCTAATAATATTTGGTCAAGAGTACAAATTGTGGAGTTCTTCATAATGCGCTTTCCTCCAGCCTCTTACTTCATTGCTCTTAGGTACAAATGTTCTCCTAAGTACCCTATTCTCAAACACCCTCATTGTGTGTTCTTCCCGTAATATGGCAGACTAAATTGTAGACCCATTACAGAACAGTCAAAATGGTCGTTTTGTGTATTTTAATCTGTCTTTTTAGTTAGGCCGAAAGACAAAAGATTGTGGAATTAACGGTAGCAAACATTCCCGGAATTTATTTCGCTCTCACTTTCTCATGAACGCAATTCTGATTTTTTTAAAGTCGTTCCCAAATATTTGAACTTCGCTACGTCTTGTCCTGCACTCTAGCGACAAGAAGTGAACATATAATTCGGTTTCTCTGCCTTTATTTCCGGACCAACTTACTGGCATGTAATAGACCTTCTGTATTTTTTGATGTGCGTGTTTTCGACCGATAAAATAGTATCAGCACATACCAGAAACGTATGTGTCGTCAGTAATTAAAGGTGAAAATGGGAATGTGCTTAAGGTAACAAAGTTACCACATTGCTAGTTGCAGTGAAGCCGATGCAGTTGTCTTCAATCTAATCATACGTTGCCTTGTGATAATCACTTGTTGGTTATCAAACCAATATCTTAAAAACAAAGGAGACTAAACATATCCATGTTTCAAAATTTCATTTTAAAGTCTTTAAACATGGGAAACGGAAACGTTCAATGTCCCACGTAGAGGCAGGTCTACGTACCTGTCCATCATTTGAGATCTATCATCACGGAACTCAAAGAATGGACGCTAATGAAATTTTAAATTGGCATTTCAGATAAACAGGTCAGTACATTGGCTAAGCGTTCCACGATCGGAGAATGATTCTCGGTAGAGTTACTGACTGTTCTCTTTGCCACTACGTCCGTACTAGGTCTATGGTTCATCCAGTCTTCTATCCAATTTTATCGGGATAGAACGGCCGTTGTGTGAAGGTGAATCCTCTCCACCCAAAATTGGTGAATCTGTTAACTCTTTAAATCTTACGGGTGAAGGTTTAGACCCAAATTTTTACCTCAAAGTAAAACGTTAAGCATCTACTGGCATAATTGAAAAACCTTGACCAAGCAACGAAACATATTTCAGGTTAAGTAATAGAATTTAATAAAACAGATTAAATATTTTATGTTTGAAACATCTGTTTCTTCCACTAAATGGAATTAAAGCAAAGTGGGGGTGTTTATTCTGTCTGTCTGATATTTGCACGTTTCATTTACGAAACTACTCAACGATTGTCGACATTTGGCACTGAAAGAATTTGAAATTTATTGGTATCAGTTGTTTGTGACTATGTGTACACATACATAAAGTTCTAATAGATTTTTATCAACCGCGTATCGTAAAATAATTGATGCATGACATAACATACAAATATCATTAGCATCTAAAACTTGTACCTACTTAAATGCTTTTTCTGTGTGGAGAATCATTAATGAAATAGAATATATAACAACGATTCAGTGCTGTGTGGTATTTGTAGTGCAATTACATTTGTATCTGCAATACATGGACATCGAAACCAAATGAGAATACAAAGCCTCAAAACACGTAAGTTACCGAAAGAAAGCGTAAAATAGGATTTGACGTTCTCCCGGCAGCTAGTGTCGAAAATAGCTGTCTTCAGAGTTGTAGCACCATGTAATCTGGTACAAGATTACCGACGTTTTAGAAGTACTTGCTGCCTTCATCATCAGGGCGATGAGGCAGAAAAGACAGGGCGCTACCAGACTACACGTACCGAGTTCTGGCGAACGACAAAGTGAAAGAGTGCGCGTTTGAATCTTTATTTTTCAGTATACTTGTCTTACCGCCACGGTGGTCTAGCGGTTAGAACGCTGGCCTTGTAATCCTGGGGTCTCGGGTTCGATTCCCGGTGGTGCTCGAATTTATAACTTGTGTTGAGCAAGGCCGTGATGTAGGCAACACGGAGTTTTCCTCCGGGGGGCTTCCCCGGTTTCTCCGTGGCATCCCAACAATTACTCCATTCACACACAGAAGAAGGCAATGGCAAACCACTTCTGGGTCATCTGCCAAGAACGTATATGAACAGGTCCCAGTCCGAGAAAAGGATGGAAGGATCCTGTTCATATGGACCTGTCGTCAGACAGAACACTAAATAATATTAATAATAATACTTGTATTATTTAGAGAGCGTGATTATGTGGACTGAATCCATTTTGAACAAAATAGGGGCCAATATCTGCCTCTTGCGGTCACTAAAAACGCGGGGAATGTCTTTATATAGGAATTCGTTTTATGGAATCTGTTAAAGTGAAATTTAGGACACTGTATTTCACACGATTCAATAAATATGTCTTGAGATTGAAATGGGAAGAACAAGGGACGATCCAATTTGAAACGATCTTAAAACTTTGAGAAGGGAAGATGGAGTGAAGGATATAGCATTTGTAAGTGAAACGTCGCCGACAAATTGGAGATTGATTTTCTACTGTTACTGCCTCTCCACATCTTTCCCAGGAAGTTGGATTGCACCTTCCTTTTTTTGACTATTCAGCAGAGCGAACTGGAAGTATCAGTCCTCTTGAGGTGAAATCTGAGATACGTCATGCACCGCGCCTTCTTCCTTTCAATGCGACATAATTGAAATGCTGACGGTATCTTATAACTTCCGACAAGCAATTTGATTGAAACTAGCCCCTTGTTGTGAATGAGGCGAGTTTCGTGGGTTTATTGATAAATTATCGAGTAACTTAACAAAACCATTTCAAGTACATTGGTTGTACATGTGTATCGTCGAGTTCAATCGTAGAGATGTTCGAACGTAAGTATATTAATTATTCTGAAAACAGAATTCGTGGTCTGTACTGTCTTGATTTTTGTCAGGAGACTGGGTAAAACTATGAAAAACAAGTCAGAATAGCTTGTTACTCGGTGCGAGATTCAAATCAGGTGTATCTAAAATATGACAGACTTTACCGCTTCGTTATTATTCTATGCCACTGGTTTAGTTTTCTAGGTTTCAGATTAGTTTTCGATAATTGTATAACCAACAAGGGCTTAGAGCGATTGAGATTCCAACACTATTGTAAGGCGAAGTCTGTTTTGTGTCGTAAACCGATTTGTTCGAAAATTAGTTCTATAGCGAGCTGTGTTCGGAACAGCAACGCGTCTGGTATAATGCCTGATTGATGACGTGACGACAGCAGCCCGGATTATTTGTGCTATGAGCAAACTCGATACTCTTTACGAAATTTTAGTAGGGTAATAGAGTGGGGGAAGAGATGGACGGAGTATGCAGTACGCACTGGGAGGAGATAAATACAAATGTAAACTGAAAACCTGAAGGAAAGTGACATTTGGAATGGTACAGGCGCATCCACACATTTTATTATGTTTCTAACGGCTTTGCGAAGTGTTATCTCGGTCAATGTTAGCAACACTAAGAAGCAAGTATTCGTTAATCAGCCCTCATCTACTGACCGGTCTCTCATATTCCGAACTGTTGCTATAAAAGCGACCCCATGTTTTTTTTCACTCATGTTTGGTCTATTTCCAAATTACAAAGACCATTTCGATTTCGGTAATAAAATCAGTACCTAATGAACTGTATTTGTGTTTATGAAATACTCTCGGGTTACAAGCCGCGTCAGTTGGCTGAATGAACCATTTCTTCTGCCAACGTTTCGAGAGCCATCTCTGCTCTCATCCTCAGGACAGCTGTGAAACGAAACTGGTCCTATGCAACGCGTTCGCCGATGGGAACTGGCGGTGGACGGCAGTAGCATTCGTGTTGCTGGTGGCCTGTCTGTTGCTTTGTTTCGCGCTGACCAATAGGAACTGGCAGTCGAGGTAAAGTCCGGGTGGACAGCAGTTTTGTCACAGGATACCAGGCCCGGCTCAAAGTGACACCATCATCCCTAATGAAGTCGTTGTCTTGCAGCCGGATCACAATGGCTTCTTTCGTTTCGCAGCTGCCCTGAGGATAAGAGCAGAGATGGCTCTCGAAACGTTGGTGGAAGAAATGGTTTATTCACCATTCAGCCACCTTACGCGGCTTGTTGCCCGAGAGTCTTTCATCAACTTCAGTCGCCGCGAAAGCTTCACTTTAAACATGTATTTATATTTATTTAGGCCTATAGATTGTTTAACGACGCTGTTAGTAACTCCGAGTATATAGCCTTAAATTAAAGGAGGATTCATGAATTGGTAAGGATATCGAAGGCAGTGATGCTTGCTGCCTCCATCATCAGGGCGATACGATTCTCTTAACTGTCCATAAACATCTACTAGGCTACAAAGCCCAACAAAATGGAAGTGAGCCATTTTCATACTCGCCACAAGAACCGGGAATCTCGCTATGAAGGACAGTTTTCTGAGAGGTGTAAAGGTACCTTCTGAAGTGAAACAGAACTCTACCGATACTTCAAACATGAGTTCATAACATTATTTAAATTTCAAATATCTCAACTCTTGCCTTCAGTTCTCTCTGTCTGTTGCTTTCAATGTTGAGTCGTACTCAGAACTTTCTTCCTATAGCACCTTCATCACATATGCATCGAATAAGCTGACCCCTAAGGTATAGCCTATACGGAGTACAACACGATGGCTTATTATATCAGGAACAGATTTCTTCTCGACTTCACTCACAGCAATCATAAGAAACGTGCAGTAAGAAGATACCAACAGTTATATTAGGGTGCGAAATTAAAAGAAATCAGAAAAATTTAATATTTTAGACATTTTTCTTATAGTAACACTTCTTTGTCACTGCATAACACGATGTCATAAAATATATGTAACTGTAAGAAAAACTAATAACTAAATTGTCTGCCTCAGATTAGTTTGCGTGTTAAATATTTGTAAACATGGTAATGAACTTCTGGCTTTATAAAGAACAGAGAATTTGTTACCGCCTGAGCAACTATCAGCATCTAAATAAGGACCATACGCTATGGAGTTATAGTTATTATTTTTATTATACTTATAAATATTATCGTTTTGATACACTACACATTTATATCGCATGAGTTATCTTCCGGTGTACCAGATTTGTTGTTAGTAAACAACATTTTTATGTTTGTACTATAAGAATTAGTGATCTACAACTATGCCATGGACATGAAAATATAATCTACCTCTGTTCATTCCGTTTTAGAAAGCATATTGATATGAAAGCAACGCGTGACTTGTAAGCTTTGGCTTGTTTGTATGGCGTAGATCCTATATATTTATTCTGGAATCACAAATCTTCATTTCTGTAACCAAATATTCAATGTTGTTGAGAACTTAATGCTATAGGTTCAGCTACCAGACATAGCATCATGAAGTATTTGTGGTAACTAACGCTCAAGAAAATTCGGTTGAACACCTCCCCCTTTTCCAGCTGCTAACTTCTCACACTGAAAGTTCAAAGCTAGGGCGTAGCTTTACTGATCTCATTTACATTTTACGTAGTTTGTACTCAGGTTGCATCTTCGTAACTTCAGATACTTCAAAACAAGTAAAGTGAAATGAGCGTTTGAATTAATATAGACCTAAAGATTCATCAGCGTTTGTTTACGATTCCGTATGTTATAATATTTCATGATGTGGAAGTATACACTTAAAAGAGGAGAAATCCGTGTTTGAATTAATATGCGAACTAAACAGAATTACCAAATAGAAAGAAAAACTATATACGCTAACAATTTATATGGCTTTGAAATTAAAATACACTACAAGCAAAATAAATATAAGAAATTTTAAATTTTAAGGTACATAAACTCGGTTATTCTGTTGTTATGCTATTTTTCTTATTACGTTTTCACGATTAAGCCGTTTGGCCTGCTGAAATTTACAATTAATTATGAAATAATGAACACTATACAATTTCAGACAGTAAATCGTCCATTTACACTAGACAACTTAGAAAAACGAGGATATTATATCGATCGATACTCAGAGACCTGTTCAAACATTCGAGGCTAATATTCGAATCGTCGAAAGTCCTCGGTCTATGTTAACATGGACAGTAATTAAATATTAAGTGCCTGTATTAAGGGGATCAAATTATAACATATTAGTTAACGCGTCCGTTCTTCGTCTATATTTTTAAACGCACAGTACAGAAATCATGAGTTGCTTACTTATTATGACAAGCTTATAGATGTACATTGTAGTCGATCAATTGTCTGTACTTATCACCATGCAGGAGCATAATGATCACTCTGTGAAATCATTGTGTACATAGTTTTATTTTGCACTATAAAGCCGGTCTGACGACGTATCCACTACCACGTTTGTGTAGAAATGATTTGTAAATGATGACTTGAAAAATGTGTGAAATAAAGTGTTCGTCCGTTTAAAAACACTGACCAGGCAGTTGTATAGAGTGACTGAGGACAATCATGAAGAATGCTAGTCAAGATAGACCGAGACTTGAACCCGTAATCTATCGAATACTACGTAAAAGAAACGTTGTGGAATCGAGTGTACCTGAAAGATGTTATTTATATTTTCTTATTTAGCTTAAGCGAGTTTTCAGTTTCTCTTCTGCATATAAGTTTCTCTTTTAGTTATTTTATTGCAGTCTTCAGGATTTCGTAAAAACACATTGAGTAACCTTTATTTAATAAACGTTTATATCTGTTACACCCATTTGCTTACATAATCTTAATCTTGTTTCGATTTATTGAATTTATTGGATTTATTGGATTTATTTACTAAGTTCCCTGCATTGTGTATATCAAACTATTTTTTTGTCAACAAGACAACAGTGTCACAGGTGGAATAATTACACTAGATTACGTGTATCAGGTTGTAACATAGAACAATTTTTAAAATTGAAAAGGAGTTACGTAAAATAAATAATAAATTCAAACTACACATTTCAGAAATTTCTGTTAGAAATAATTTAAATATGTACACCGCCTATATTTTACTCCACTAATTCTGAAATTCATTCCTTGAAAGGAATTGAAACAACGAGTCTGCGATTTAGACCCACATACAGAGTGACCCAAAAATGCACATCAGCAACTTTGGTGGGCGCTTGACTGTCAGTTGCTTTCCGCGAAGCTACCGGTGACAATTTCGAACACCTGCACTAGATTTGCTAATTCACAAAGTGCCAATAGTGATGAATGTTATCGTTTAGTTTATAAAAATATCTGTTTAATTTATTGAATGTGTGCATAGATATTTTTAGAACATTCTGTACGTTGTGACGAAACAGAAGAGGACATTAGCTTGCTCTTATCAATTCGTCTTCACCCTTCAATATTTACGTACACATTGTTTGCACAAGAACTGAGAGTCTAGGTACACAGTCACCGCGTACTGCAGTCAGTTCTTCGAAACTTTCCTGGTGTTTCTGTTCTGTTCCACTACAGTTTATTTTCTTTTCAACTTTCTTTTGGTTATGTTCTCTTCTCGTTTTTATATTCGTTTTTCTAGTATGGCTGATCACGAATTCGTGGTTCGTTTTGTTCTTACAGTGTTGGTTCTCAAACATTCCTACGTTCATTTTATTATTCTGTTTGTTTCAGAGCTCCATCAAATATATACACTAAAGAGGAAATTCATTTTATATTACTCTCAACCGCAACACTTTATTGCCTATGATTTCTAGAGTTCTGTTGCTTGTGGCCCTCAACTAATCATAATTTAGATAACATGTTTCGCTATAAAATGGAGCGGAAAATGTAATAACATAAATAACGATTCCAGTTATTGTTATGGAATTTGTTTTTTTACGTATCTACTACTATTTTATTTATTGTGATAAATTATTATCAATTATAAAATATAAACCGCCACGGTGGTCTAGCGGTCAGAACGCTTGTAATCCTGGGGTCCCGGGTTAAATTCCCGGTGGTGCCCGGATTTATAACTTGTGTTGGGCAAGGCCGTGGTTCAGGTATCACGGAGTTTTCCTTCGGGATTTCCCCGGTTTCTCCGTGGCATCCAAACAATTACTCAATTTTCATCATCATTTACACACAGAAGAAGGCAACGGCAAACCACTTCTGGATCACTTGCTTAGGAAACATATGAACAGGTCCCTATCAGAGGGAACTTGTTCATAATGTCACCAGGGGTCAGCTCCGACCCGATGGTACAAAAGAAAATTCAGAAACACACATTTAGATTACAATACAATATCATCCTAAATTCTGTGTTATGAAAATATTCATTACCTGATAAATGTAAAGATTATGTATAATTCAACGCATGTGATTTTGGTTATTATTTGTAGTAATCGGATTATTTATTCGGCAATATACTTTATCCAGAGTGTACGTAAATTTGCCTTTTATGACTTTAATGATATATTTTATTTGTTAAGACTTACCGGTATGTCTACCTATACTCGTAGAAATTCCTTTAAAAGCCAATGAAATTAAACGTGTCACGTGCTTAGTTGCATTGTGTCATATAGTATATGTGTTATATAACATAATTTCCAGCACACCAAACTCTGTGGTTACAGTGCCATGAGTCGGTTGACACCAAATATGACAGTAATATCGCTATTACGTGGTCGCCAGAGCCTGGTATATGGAAACTAGGTACACAGTAACTTGACTTAAGGCTGAGACACGCTCCATAACACTATACCAGTTCCCTCTATTTAGTTAGTTACAATATGCGAGCTAGTTACGCATTCTCAGACCAATAGAAGTTAGGGGTTAACTTTGCAGATGAAGCTGAGGCTAGATTATCGGCCTTTTAGTCATCAACCACCTGTTGTTCAACACACACGAATGGAGGGACAGCTTCTATGATTACGCAGTAGAATTTGTATACATGTACAAAAACATTATGTTGTTGGTGTGTTTAATGCGACTATCCTCCAGCACTAATTGCTCTGTCGTTTGAAACAAGGAAGTAATATAGCCATATTAATCGCTCCAATAACCAAATTACTTTAAGCTAATTAACCGGGTATTAGACTAATACTATATTTGCTTTATCCGCAGGATCATTATTGAACTGTATAGAATTATTTATTGGTAAAAAATTAACTGCTTTTGTGAACGTTGAAGATTCATTACGTTGTTCACAAAATACCATTGAACTTATTCTGAGCCACTTCTGTTTTACTCACAGCTTTAAAATGTACATCGTTATGATAAATTTCAATATTATCATCCAGTCTATGCCTATTTATTCTAGGTGGTCTCTCCTATTTGTTTTTTCGAAGAAAATTTTATACACATTTTCCAATTTGTGGTAAATGAGCATCTCATATTTTCTTATTTAATCACTGATACAATTAAAAATCAATGACTACGATATATGAAGCTCCTTATTATGCAAGTTCTTCTTCAAAGACATAGACAATGTTTGGCATTAAGGGAAATAAACAAAATTACGAGCAGGCCTATATTTAAATTTTTAGATTTCTGTGTTGAACACAGGAATATAAAACATTCTAAATTGAATGATTCAGTGAATTTATCAAAATTTTAATTTCGATCTGAATAGAATTTCGATTTGTCACTGTCGTTTCTATACTGTAGTTCCATATATTCAAAGGTAAATTAACTATCCATATACTACGATTCTTTCATATTTAGAGGGCAAGACATGGAAATATACTTAGTTATTACTGCATAGGTCTGTATTTCCAGAACTATATTCCCACTAGTAAATTAACACCGTCTGGCTGTCCATTCAATTTAAACCCCTCAGATCCCCCACATTATCCATTAGCTCCCCCAGCGCTCTGTATTTGGATGAATAATTTCACTACGGGATATGTTCGTTACGTTTTCAATGCCGACAGCGGCGTTGGCTGAAAGGGGCAGAAGGTGACGTGGCAACGGACCGCGCTTCAGATATTAACAGCGCACCGATGGCATAGTGAATTTTAAGTTTCCGAAGGATTAGACAGCGTGGGTTTTAAAACTGCTCGTACTACTAGTATTCCATAATTCAAGCTTCAAGACCAGGAGTTTTAGTGACTTGTCGGTTGGCATAAAAATATTTGTTGAAGAAGCACTGCTATCATTTAAAATTTCTTGAAAAGTACCAACGAAAAATTGAATCATTTTAAAACTCTGCCGTGATGCACCACGTTCTATGGCGTTGTTATAAAATGAACAGGCGTACATATTGAGGAATTCGGTCAGCGATTCCATTTCGGCTTCCATCTTCTCTAAACTGAAGTCCATTCCGTGCGAATTTTACGTACAACTATCTGGAACTTTTGGCCAAACATTACGATTCTTAGTCCACAAGTAATGACTGCAGCGACGGCTGGGATGACGTAAGATGGGCAAGAAGACTTTACGGGCGAGTAGGAGAAAGTGAAGATAACGCGAAGTTTGAATTATTGATCATCAGCATCCAGAACTCAGGGCCACGTCTGGTTCCTCTTTTTTTTTCGCCCACCCCGTTTAATATATCATCCCATTTTTCTTAGGCCTAAGCCTGTTCGTTCCTCAAGGATTGGAGTTTGTGAAGTCGTAGAATGACCACTTTCAGACTTTTCGCAAAGGTCGAAGGTCACTGTAACGACAGAGGTTTTCGTCTATCCTTTTTCTGTATTTTATTGTATTATTTTCTCTGCCAAAGTGTCATAAAATTTTCTATTTTTAAATTGATCAACTCTGAAGAGGACCTGCACAGAGGGACATAAGTCAATGAAAGCTATCAACATTTTCGTCTTAAAGGTATTCCACTATTGGTCTATGAAAGTGTAATCTTTGTATTAAGAGGCACCATACATTAACATTAAACGATACATAACGAGAATTTTGAATAGCGCTGAGGCATGGTGATTTAAGTCGGTTGGTATTACCGAGTGCAGGAAGTTGTTAACTATAAGGCTGTAGCATTCACGTACGTCATAATGCCTGTATAAAATGTTATTTATTTTTGTCTAGCCATTCCTTGATTATTAAATACGTCTAGACGATTATCAGTTGCGCAGACGTTGGGTTAGTTTGGGTTAGGTTTGGTTTGGTTTGGTTTGGTTTGATTTGGTTAGATGAGATATGTATATGCTCAGATGATGATGGGTATGACCTCATCGAAAATCTACATCACACATTCAAGCATCTATCACGTTGATGTTACAAAATACAAGAAGATGAGATTGTGGAGGTCACCTACGGTATCACGTCCGTACCAGATTCGATTAACTTCCATCTGGCCATTCTGAAATTATTAAACGAGGTAAGATGGATGCCAGATGCGCAGACTTTGAGTTGGGTCAGATCAGAAACGCGGATGCACGATTTTGACAGATTTGATACACACAGCAAGAGTTTGGGGAAAATGTCTGGCTTAATGGTATATATGGTCACCACGTGTATGAAACTGCTATCATCTCCCCTCCCAAGTGTGTGTTTGTTAGAACACAACCCCGTCCTGGACCTGTAATTTGTGGTTCACAGCTCTAAATATGAATGCTTGTTAATAAATTAACCCCTCTTGAAAACGGTATCACTTTTCATTTGAAAACAAAGCCGCTCTTTAATTTAATCGATAATTAATCCCAACTTGGGAAACATTGAAGTTTACTTTCAGCTAACATTAATCAAGAAACATTTGACTGACCTTTCTTTGTTGTATCTCGGTGTCAGCTGATTGTGCTGCTCTAAGTCGCCACACAGAACGTCTGTTCACTAAACACTTGACGCACATTTCACGATAAGTTTATGCCAACTACCTGCATTACAACACTATAGCTTTATTTCTCTAGGACACCATAGCACAACTTGTAGGAACGATATTGGATTTGAGACTTTCGCGGTGAGTACAATCAATAAAATCTTCTCGGGCAATCAGTCGCATTAACTGGTTACCGTAGTAAACCGACGTTTCAGGAACCAACCCTGTCCCCATCATCAGGGTTGGTTCCCGAAACGTCTGTTTACTACAGTAACCAGTTAATGCGACTGATTGCCCGAGAAGATTTTATTGATTGTAGGAACGATGCTTCAGCGGTAACACAATTTACTTGTAGTGGTACAGTAAACGTGCCTAAATCGAATTTAGGTCAGAACACAGGCTATATTAAGTTTATCGTGGTTTTCCTCAGACTGCGATATTAGTTTAAAATAGGGCATGTCCGAATTTACCACACACCCATAAGCATGCTCAACCACGCCGAATATCGAATTATAGAAAGCGTTCCTCGTTTAAATCCAGCTGATTATGATTAATGCTGGATCATACAACATACTACCCTGAATTATATTACCTGTATTTTTCCTCTGTACCTGCAATAAATTTCCATACTTTGTGTCAACTATGATTGGTTATCCCACATATATTACCAGTTCACTGATCATTATCACACTGTCATTTATCATTCGACGTAAATAATCTGAATTTTTAAGTGTCCGCCGTTAAATAAACGAATAACGGGATGCTTCCTATAATCCGACGTTAAATAGTCTACCCTCCAAGAAACCACCAAAGCAAAGAATTTCTAAAACACGCTGCCAATCGACATCTAGTCCTCGTGCTACACAAAATGACTGTTCCGATAATCTACAATATTAAGGAATGGTAGATTATCATAACTGTCATAAATCTTATAATTCACGGACGGTAATTTTAGATTTAGGTAAATTTGACAACGTAAAAAGAGTCTAGTTTTAATGAACGGTGTGGTCCAAACAATTGAATGTGTATATGGCTATAATTAATAATTTATTTCCTCTGAACACAGAATTAAAAGTTAAATTGAAACTTTAATTCAGTCTGTGTCGTAGCCTGCTGCTGAATTCGATGTCAATAAACACCCCGAACACACGAAATGCTTCATACACAACCTATCTCCACCAAAGCAACAGTCTTACTGCATTTTACGTTGTTATCGACCAATACAACAGGAAATTCGCTTTATCATGAACACTTCCCCACATCGATTCATGCCATCTATTGATTAATTTATGAAGGAAAAAGCTCCATTTTTTCTTCTTAGAAATAAACGAGTTTTTAAAATAAAAACTGTCTTTACCTGGAAAAAGAATTTTTCAGGAATCACTTAGGAATTAAATTGAATTTCTTTAATCAAGTTATCGTCTATGTAAGTTGTGTTAATGTATCACGTACCACGTCAAACATTTTGATCCAAAATATTCTTATTATTCAATGTTTGCTTTATACAGTTAATTTATATATCAAATTACTGGGACTCAATTCGCGGGCGTTATTATAAAAGCGTAAAGTTAGAAATTAAATATCAAATATTGAACTACCTTTAGTTTCTTACTTTATGTTTTAATGTAAGGTAAACAGTTCGTAAAGCAAATACCAAAATTAATTATTAAATTTGATAAATGGGTGTTGTTAAGATGCAAATATCTAAACAATTATAAAGTTATTGTGTAATTTAATGTTCAACTGCGTATATTCAAAGATCTACGTCCTCCATTTATTACAGAATTTTCAGCTAGAAATGAGACTTTAAGCATAGCTTCAGCTGATTTCAACAACGAAGGAAAATGCTTTTATTGGGATTAGAAGTTTATCTATAGGTTGCAGAAAGTCAATGGACGCGGTTAGCTCAGTTGAACAAATGATAGTGATGGATGGGCATGCAATTCAATTAGAAGTGAGAAAACAAAGGATTAGAACGAAGATAGTTTGGAACCGGAACACAAGCAGATACGATGTTGGACGAAGTAACGAAGAAACTGATTAATAAATGATGAATTACGGGTGATGGCGGAAAGTGAATCCTGGATGACGGAAAATTGAAATTGAATGATAAAAGAAGGAAAATTTTGGTTTGATTTTTCTTCGTTGAGTCTTTATCGACTAGGCTTTATGGTCTATTCCAGTCCAGAATTAACTCCTGAAGCAATGAATTAGATCTGGATTGTTTGGTTTCTGGACGTTGTCCATCGTCTGATGTTATAAAACGGGACGTTTCGTAAACTAGATCTGTTCTAGGCTTCAGGTGTAGTAGGGGGATGAGTTAATTTATTTCACCGGACGTGATTTGGTTAGACCATTCTAACAGACCCCACAGAACATGGCCATTCTCCTTCATCGCACCTCAAGACGAGGACAGATCTAGTTCTCGAAACGTGTTTTATAACATCAGACGATGTATAAGTTCAAGAATCCAACAACACAGAATGTATTCCGCCATAGTTAGAATCGACTATAAATTAGGCATCAGGTTGGGCATACTGGACTTGGGATCGATTCTTCGTAAGGACAGCACAGAAAAAATGCGGACGGAAATGTATGCCTCGAGTGGAACTCGAACACGCGACCTCAGTGGTCGTATATCGCGCTTATCACCATATTAACTAACAATTTATGTTGAGTTGTTAACAAAACCATGATTCTTAAAATAATTGTTAGAATGAAATTAATAGGCCAATATTTCTAACGACAGGCGTATGTCGTCCAATTATTTGTGAGAAGCGGATTTTAAATTTTATTTTTCGAGAATTCGATATTTGTAATGCTTGGTGTACAATACGGCTACACGTTGAATTATGTAGGCCTATGCTAAAATGGTCTGCGTTAGAGATATTTTAAGCATAATACGATTTAGGGACAGTCTTCAATGGGTTAAATTTAACAGGTGTTAGGAGTAAAAACTTATAACAAGATACAAAGTTAGAAATACAAGCCTACGTAGTCAGAATACAGCGAGGTCCTTTTTAATGCTGCCTTGAAATTACGAGCTGAATATCCCAAGCTACTTATTCTATCCACGGTGCCCCTGACGACTACACCCACTCTTGTACCTATAAAATCCTTTTTATTTTGATATTTCTTAACAGAACTGATGTCTTTATATGTTGACCCACCAAATTTAAGCTTGTTATCGAGGGCAAAAAATGTCTAGACGGAACTAACTTGTGTCATTCGCTTTTTATTTCTCGGGTTCAGTGACAGTTTGTCTGAAACTTTGACTTTACTCTTACTTCACGTGTGGAAGGAGATAAGGAATTCCACATCTAGTCGATGGGAGGAAGAGAGAAAAATGTGGAAGGAAAGGGGTGGGAAGAAGAGGAAATGAAAATAAAAACGGAAGAGGCGAGGAAGAATAATGGAGACGACGATTCGTGGAAATTGTAAAAGATCGCAGATACAGAAGTAGACTTCTTCGGGGTTTGGGGAGAGAGTTGTAGGGATTGGAGAAATATTAGGAGTGCGAAAACCAGAAGGGAGTAAGGACTAGAATTGGAATAGAGCGTAAAATGCAAGTGATAGTGCAGAAATAGCAAAAATATTTAAGGGTGAGACGTGTTTTCTCTGTCTGCCTACAGGTTTTGGTAACCTAAGATAAGCAGTGGCACAACTGTATAAAACCAGGTTTATGAAGTATCAGAAACTGTCACAATGGACATGCTACAGGATGCTATTGCCACTCAGATTATTACAACAAAGTTATTTTTATTAAATCATTTACTGAATTAAGAAGTTCTGATGCACATGCAAAAGGTCATGTGTCATACAGACCTAGCCTTAAGAAGATGGCTGTCTTCTGGGTTGTAGTGCCATGTAGTTTGATAGGTCCTTGCATCAGGGCGATGACACAGAAGACATCGAATCTTAATCATACAAAGAAAGCCTTGTCCGCAGACCTGTGTATTCATTACTGATTGTGATAATATGGGTTGTGACTTCGTGTAGTATTTTAGGTAATCCCTGTTTCTGATCTAAGCTGCTATATCTTCCACCCCTCCAGTATGCCCAATCATGCATTAACTTCTCATAAGTGTCTGCTGTTGCAAGCTGCCTTTCATCAAAGTGAGATTTTTATCTAAAAAGGGTTTTGAGGTCGAAAGAGAGCTTGAGTGGTAAGTTCCAAATAAAGAAAGGGGTGAAAAGGATTGTGATGTAAAGAAGGCTTGAGGCGGAAGGAATAATGATGTGGAATAGGGAGGGGAAGGAGGTTACCAGAAACCCAGTCGTCTCCTTAAGGACAAAAGAAATGCCTAAAATTTAGGGAGGGGGAAAACAGGGATACACATATAGTTGTTCATCTTAAATTTACATGACAAGCCACCAAACGTTGTGGCTGAGTGGTCAACATTCCTTTGTATACGGGAGGCCCCGGTTCAAATCTCAGCTCGAAGGCTGACTATACCGAACACCTTATGATAGGTCACGGCGACTTCCTTCTGTATGATTTCCTATTAACGATTCATTAATCAGCTTATCATCCGATGTTACTAATAGAAACGTGAAATAAAGCATAATAAATACCAAAATAAATCTAATGCCATTATTCGTCTGAGTTTCTTTGTGCCATTTCCTGTTCTTTGTTGTCTTGTAAAAGTGAGTTCCCTACATTGGCCTACGATTTTAATGTAGAGGTCGTAACACAGACAGTTGACATCTGAACCCTGCAGCTACTAATGTATAATCGATATATTTACAAGCGTTGTGCTGCGGTATTCGTAAATGAACTGATGTCATGGGCTTGTATCATATTTCATTTATGGGTTAGTTTGTTTAATTGGGGAGTAAGCTTTCAAATTATCCTTTGTATTCTGTTCCTTGCATTCACAAAATGAACGAGTGATATAAGCCCATGTGTGTCTTTGGTTGAGTTTCATATTCCAAAGCGTGCGAACGGATTTTATTACATTTAGTCCAAATAACAAGCTTAACTTAAAAAAGGACACATGCCTATTAAGGATTGGTGGAGGATCTATTTGTGTCACCAACAGGATTCTTATAAATAAGCCAGGTTCGCTTTCAGAGGCTATTCGAAAGTGCCTGAAACTAAATTTACATTTACATTGATGGGATCCTTGAAATATTTAATTGCTAAGTTACCAACCGTGTTCACATTGTCTTCTAATTTCACTCGACGCTAAATAACTTACGAAGTTGATACAGAATCGTTAAGGACCTACAGATCAACTACGGCTGATTCTGATACGCAAATTTTGAAAGCTGCAAACGTTGTTATGACAGATGTATTCGGCTACAGGTCATTGTAAACGAAGGGTTACGCTATGTTATCTACACTTTTTGTTGTTATAAGACTTTGTGTGGTCAAACTCGTAACAAACGAAAGCACTTTATCGGAATTTTATTCATGTTTGAAGTATAACTAGTTACTTTTAAATTCAACTGATAACACGTTTTTATTATTATATTATTCTCATCGTTTGACAGAGGGCGAATTAAAGCAATGTAAATTTTAAATTAAGATTTTAGACGAGTGTTTACCAAAGCGTGTTTGTCAAAATGAGGGAACAGAGTAAGCCTAAATTGAGGGTGGGGGGGGGGGGGGGGGGGGGGTAACTGGCTGTAATAAAGTGACATAACAGAAAAATATGAAAGTACACGAAGAACTTCATAATTTGTAATGTTTACGTAATATTATTATGACGATTAAATTAACAATGACGAGGCGTGTGAGAAATTCAGCAAGCATGGACAAACTTGTTGTGAATACAGAACTTCGGAAACACTAGTGAAGTACGATGAAATTAACACAAAAATATGTTTGAGTATATGAAAGAGACTGACCTTCCTTAAGGTAAAGTGCGATTGTGCTGTTTTGTAATGACGATAATAAAGGCTAGGTTTCGTCACGGAGAATTACTTGTTCATCTGAATAATTGTCATATTTTGTAGAAAGACAAGTGCATTCCACGCAACACACATGTTGAGTTACTCAGTAAAATTGAAATTTACCTAAGGGACCTTATAATAGCAGCGAAGTGCACCGGTACACAAACTCAGTCTTTATTTAGATTTAACAACCTTTCATGTTACGATATTGACCGCCCTCGAAGATGCTAATGACTGAGAGATAATTACAGATTCGCTCTGAACTAATGATAAAGATTGCGATCTATTTCAAGGGAAACAGAAGCCACTGCAGATTTCGTAACGAGTGTATGTAAATCGCATCTTACCCGCAGGTCGACCGCAATGTCTTTCATCTGCAAGCATAAACGGCATACAGAGCCGCATTGCTTTCACCCACACAGCATGTCAAACCGGTGGGACAAAATGTTGAAGAGGGGTATAATCCAGTTTGTTATTAAAGTGTTTGACAACAGAAAAGAACTTGTGACAGGCAAACATTAATAAATGTGTAAAACAATAATAAAAATGTATTAAAAATTAAAGCAAAATTAAATCATAGAAATAATAACAATAACAACAAATAAATAAGTACAACCAGTCATTTAAACAAAGGAGTATATACAACTCCCGAAATGTGGTGTAAAGGAAATAAACCTCAGGCAAAGGAAAATGCCGAGACTTCGAATTTTAATATTTTAATAACCGGGCTAGGCTAGTTTAAACAAAACTTTGATCGCTATTTTTACAATAGCAACAAATTAAAAGTCTGCCCGTATAATTACAGTCGTCAGAAGATGGAAGTAGAGCAAACACCCAAAACACTGTGAAAACAAAAAATACCTCAGCCAATGAAACTTTTTCAAAATAATATTTATAAAGTACAACTACTGTGTGTCCATCTTACTGTACGGATATAAGCCCTATATTCTCATTGCAGAAATAGCAATGTTATGCAGTGGGAAGAATGATGATCACTAATTTTAAGAGAAGGCCTTCAAACACGCAACCAGAAGCCCCTTGTACTGTGTCCGCCTTAACTCAACTGGTAGCCTCATGACCTTTAAGTCAAGACACAAGCATGCGAGCTGAGATAACAATTGCTTGAAACAATATTTTATCCTAGACTTTTAATGTCACTGCCAAGGGTGTCTACACTTACCTCCTTTCCCTGCCCGAAGTACTGTAAAGACATCGACGTCTGTCCGCGTTGAACTGTGAACTGGTGAACTGATCTCCCACATAAAGAATTTTACTGTCTGTTTCAGTAAGGATTCAGAAATTACGTGTTGCATTTGATTAATCTGCTTCTTTTATAGACGGACATTTCGGAATATGACCCGTAATGGTGATAACGTTAACTGGTTTCCCATTGTCGAACAACGTTCTGCGTGACTTTCATTTTATCGGGCTGGGGTATTTTACTTTGCTATATTGCTAATACAGTAAAGACGGAAGCTAGATTAAGCGAAAAACTTCCTACATCGGAATATCTTTCCAATACTGAGAATACTGAACGAAAACCGATGTAAAATAACTTACGATAAACGAAAATAAACAAAGAAGATTAATTTAATAATTTGAAGCACAAACTTAAGCCAGGCGTTCGCAAAATATGTGAGAAATTTAGAAAGAAATAAAAAATTAAAGACGAAAGGAAAGTGAAAAAAATAAATTAATTACTAAATAAATAAAGTTTACAGTTTTGTTAACAGTATTTTATAGCATGAATGATTTGTGATCTTGTTTTTGATCATAAGTACGAGTACATATGTAATTAAATATATGCATAAGTACTGTACCTGTATTAAACGAAAACGCGTCACATATATATATATATATATCAATCGTTATACACAAGTTTAACAGTGATATGTTTCTTTATGCACTCGCATCAATGTAATGTGAGGCAACATTATTGGAATATATTGTATAAATCGAAATTATTTAGAGACCCTGATGTTATACTCGTGTTACGATAATGTAGGCTTGATAGTCCCTTCAGCATTTGAGAGACAAACAACAATTCCAGAAACCGCGAACCACCAAAACCACTTTCCAAGTTGGTCAAAGCCCCAACGTTTGATATTTCCCCCCCTCTCCTCTGTCCGCAACAGACTTCTGTATACAGCCCCTTCAATTTCCACGCCTTTACAATCCATTCCCCCATTATACCAAGTTCTGACGACCAGAACCTGGAATTGTTACTTTATATAGCGCATTATCTGTCGAAAGCACAGTTCCACCAGCTGCTGCTTCGAGAGCGCTCGTCTTCATCCTCCCAGGTTCGTTCTTGAAGCACAGTTGGCCTATAGCCTATAGCCTATAGCAGCATATAATGCGGAACCTAACTCTCTACCTATACATCACGCCATGGAATTACGCAAGGGGAACAGAGGGAAAGCTACACTAATTCCTGGCCCCAATATTGGATTATTTGATAATTTTACTGCTCTTTTATAAACGTTGATGCTACATAGAGTCGAATATTATATGCCAGGATCGTGACGTTTTATTATTACCACATCCTATGCAGGTAATAGGTGGTCTAGCGGTTAGAACGCTGGCCTTGTAATCCTGGGGTCTCGGGTTCGATTCCCGGCGGTGCCCGAATTTATAACTTGTGTTGGGCAAGGCCGTGGTCTAGGCAACACGGAGTTTTCCTCCGGGGGCTTCCCCAGTTTCTTTGTGGCATCCCAACAATTACTCCACTCACACACAGAAGAAGGCAATGGCAAACCACTTCTGGATCATCTGCCAAGAACGTATAGGAACAGGTCCCAGTCCGAGAAAAGGATGCAAGGATCCTGTTCATATGGACCTGTCGTCAGACAGAACACTAAATAAAATAAAATGCAGGATTAGGATAAAATCTCTATTCCTAAACTTTCTAGATGTAGGTGGTCATCTCTTCGCCTCAGCAGTTCACAAGTCACGAATTGTCTATCATATTCGATGCTTCATAGAATGTGTAGTTTATTTGATCGTCGATACTCGAAGAATCAACAACTGTAACCAGTGAAATCGGAGTTACA
This sequence comes from Zootermopsis nevadensis, assembly GCF_000696155.1. Next base: position 754,666 of record NW_019059928.1, read on the forward strand.
GGAGGGTAAACGCTAAAATTAATATAAATATCTTTATTCTGGCTAAGGAAATGGACTGGTAGCGGGTTCTTGTAAACGCGCCACGTAGTTAGTTATAGATGATTCACTTTAGAAAAAGTACTTAAAACATATTTTTATAGAAACAAAATTATTACAATTTATTTCAGTTTTCCTACGGCCCAAAATGGGAAGTTATGGGGCCTAGGGTGAATAATGCTGAAGAAAGAAATTTACATTTCTCAAGAACAATCTTCTGAGTACTGTGACCTCAACTCTTTTGTAACGTTCTTGCATCAAGGCGCTCTCTTACTAATATGATATTCTTTGTCATGCTCAGAGCGTTTATCTGAATTTCCCTTGGTAGCTATCAATTTTCGGGATCAACTTTCAGCATTCATGAGTCGAAAAATGAAATACTCCACTTTTTTCAAGACATAAGTATGCTCCCTGGACACTGTCCATCGTGGAACAAATATTATGCATGTAACGCGTCGAAGATGGCTCTATTTCTGTCCTCAGGTTTGTTTCTTTATTATGTACACTGGTCGGAAAGGATTTCGCGTTTTTACAGCCGATGTGAGCGCAAACATGTCTACTTTGACCAAGTATAGGTGTCCATAAGTCGTGAGCCACAGAGAACTCGCTCATTTGGCAAAAAGTGGAAAAATGTGAAGAGAGATAATTTATTGTAACATCGTCGTAACATTTTACTATTGATGATGAAAACACTGTAATGCCGTAACGATTCTTAATAGGCAAGAATTCCAACACTTTAGGTTAAAATATACGATGGACCGGCGGTCCAGGCTTAAGTTTTTATGTATTTCTTCGACACATCCTAAGCATCTTAAAATAGTCTTCGCTGGCGTACATCCACATCTTTCTCAATTCATTACTGTATTCCTTCCAGTCGATAATGCAACGTCTCTTGAGAATCTGACAAAGGCTCAGCTAGTGAAAGAAACGCTTTTTACAGAACCCAAAGTTTATCTCCCGTTCACAAGAGTCCAAACGATGGATTCCATCCTGAATTACGCGAATCCAGTCCGCAACTTAATACAATATCTTATTTAAGATACACTTTAATATTATCATCAAAATTAGGACTAGGTATGCGAAGTGATGTCTTTCTTCCAGGGTTTTATATTAATATCATGAATGCAGTTATAATGACTTCCGCGAGTGCAACATGTCTCGCCTAACTCATCCTTCTTAATTAGATCACCAAAATAACATTTGGTGAAGAGTAGTTACAAACTATGAAGCTCCTCATGACGTAATTTTCTATATAAGCAATGCAGTTGAGCAGTGTCATTGAATACAAGAAAAGTGACAAATCTCATTTAACAACATTTAAACTCGTTTTAAATAAAGTATAACATTTCTCGTCTCGTTAATGCTAACTAATAATGGTATACATATATCACTGTTTTGAACTACCAAGACCTACAGAATAGTATGTAGATTACTTGTTTCACGTCTAAATACGAGAATTAGCAGCACCATTAGGGAGTATGATTGGTTTTACTGCTAAAAGCCCCTGGAGGTATCTTCTAGAGATGTTGGAAACAACTCAGTGATCCGAAAGGAACTTTCCATTCCTGACTAAGACAAGAGGGCAAACGTTAAATATAATTCAATACAATTTATGCTCAGGCGCATGAATTTCTCTAGTTCCACTAATGCATAAATTAAAATAACACTTTGTACTTAGCATAGTCCACAAAATGGCATCTCATAAGCGATACATAAATGCACATATTGACTTCTTTAATTCGAGTCCAGCTAAATGCCAGGTCGAAGGTCCAGCCCCAATTAAGCTACGTCAGGGTTGGTAAAGGTTACCAGAAAGAAAGACGAACTAAGATCTTTCCCGGGAATCACCTTTTCCATCACATTATTCACATACATGTACTGAAACTGAATTCGGGCTTACGCGATGTAAATCTTGAATTATTTCAACAGATTGAGACAAATAGCGTGTTTGCGAGACACGTGTTACATAAAAGAAATGGTTATGCAAGCTGACTGAACTATGGGCTAGAGCTGCATAAAGGAGCCAGCCTCTCGACTCAGCGTTGTACTCTTGAAGTTATTAAATTTATTACTGTTAATCATCAGAGAAGCTGTGAAGTTTAATATAACTTTTGCAATTCTTACAGTTCTTAGAAGAGTGAATATAACATAACTTTGAATCTGACATGCGCTTTATCTTCTGTAATATTACGTTTTCTGACATTTGATACAATATTACCTCTGTCAAAAGTTTATGTCATAGTTATTCCTCGTACTTGGTATTTTTATAAATGTCAAATTTACGTTTAGTTCTATAACTCACATGTCTCTGAGAAATGTTATAATTACGGAAACCGTGCCAAAGAAATTAAGAGCAGATTAAATTCGGGCAATGCTTGCTACTGTTCATGTCAGAATATTTTGACTCCTCTCGAAAAACACGAATATTAAACAAAAGGATATATAACTTAAATTGGTCTTTTGTAATATGGATATGAAACTTCGTCCTTACCCTTTGGAATGAAAGTATACATGCACACGTTACCTGAATAAAGGGCACTGAGAAAAATATTTGGACCTCAGAGAAAGAAAGTAACTATCAACATAACTGAGAAAAATACATAATAGCATAACTTACACCTTTCGCCGACCGGGCAATGAAATGAAGGAGGATTACAACGGTGGAGGACAGCACGCATTGGAAAGATACAAAAATTATATGTGTTTTTAGTCGGAAACCCTGAAGGGAGGAGACCATTTTGAAGGTTAAGTTGTAGAAGGAAGGATAATATTAAAGTGACTTTGAAACAAATACAGTGCGAGTAAATGGACTAAAGTCATCTGGCACAGTACAGGGTTCATTGCTGGTACCTTGAAAACACGTAACAAATTTTGTTTCCATAAAAGGTGAAGCGTTTCTTGAATAGCTGAAAGACTATCAGCTGCTTAATAAGGACTCTGATACATGTAGTTAGTCGTAGGATAATGCACAAGTACCCACTGTCAGAACTAGATCTTTATTTATAACGCAACAAGCATAACATAAATATGGGTAAGTTGTAGTGGATAAAAGTACTTACTGCAGAATTTCTCTTACGTCTTCCAAACATTTCACGCATCCAGACGGAAGATTATATTGTCATGTGGACAAATTGCAGAAATGAATTAAATTCACAGGTTTAGTTAATAAAATGATATAAATAATTCTAAAATAACTTATAATTATCGTATTTAATTCTCTTTGTCTGCATAGATATGCCTCAGATGGAATTTAAGAGAGAAATGATTTCCAACTTCCGTCTCATTTACGGTGTTCAGAATTCCCATAATTCGCATTGAACTTCGGGAGTAAGACACTAACACTGAACTGTGTGCAATATGCTCACAACGTGATGTGGCGAGGCACCCAAGTTATTTACGGTGGGCTCTCGTTGTGGCGAGGATTGCTGTTACTGAGGCGTGGTGACGAGTACCCTGGAGGGAAACTTTCTGTCAGCTGCAGTACATTCCCAGTCCGATATTGTGACCCCGAACTTCGCGACAGTATGATGGCGGTCATCAGGAGACAAAGGGAAGGAAACTGGGAGAAGACGAGATATGATTTCTAAGCGAAGAATCTTCAGAGCTTATACAGCGTAAAATGAGGTAGAAGGAAATTTAGTCGTGGTCTGTTTAAAGATACCATGTCTCCGTTGTCTGGAGAGAATTATGAGAAACAAGGATCTTAGGACAGACAGTGACTTGACTGAGATTCAAACCGGGGTACATAAGTCGAGTAGTCTCTATTCATCCATATACTCATCCAGACAATCAACCAATTCCCGACCTACTTTCTAATTCAGCTACATTTACACTGATGAATTAAGAACGCTCGGATCAATTTGGCTACGGACTGGGGACCCGGAATTCGATTCTAGGGAAGGGCAAAAATATTCCTGCTCAGTGACACAGTGGTCTCGGGCATTTGTCACCGGTGCTAAAAAGGCCATAATGTGTGACTGATCATTCAATTCCATATAATGCCAAAATAAGAAGTGCACGGGATTTTACTCAACTCTGTCGTATCTGTTCATTTTTTCCCCATATTCCCCTCCACCTTCAAAGGAGCCCTAGCGTATGTCGCAAATGCTGACAAATAATTCCACAGAATTGTCGTGGTTTGTAGTAGTATGCTAAGTAATAAGTAAAAATACCTTCCATTATTAATCTGTCTATAATTGTCGCAAGATATTTCAGAACTATTTTGACCGTTATATGTAGTCCAGACATCCGAGGCGTCTATGACATAGGTCAGGCTTGCAAATATTTTGCGTCAGTATACCTGCCTAAGTACATACTCATTTACCACTACCTTAGTCGTATTATTATTTGCCTTCCTACTTTTCGATTCTATCTGATCTTACTCCTCAATGCTAAGCATTATTTGATTATCAAGAAATGTCTTGTAACTGACGAGGGTTTCTAGTGGGGCCGTTGTTTTCATACCTGAAAGAATGATGCAGGCTTCTTCCAAGAATTTTATGATCCAACAGCCAGGCGGATACATAAAGTATTTCCATACCACGGCGGTGCAATTTTTACAACGTTTTCCAAGTGTCAGTCGTAACCTCGACAATGGGAATACTTACAAGATGAAAAAGAAAATCTTGTCTTGACCTTCCTACTACCCTGGGAAGATATGGCTAGAAGAAGAAGCTGTAACACAAATGCCACTATATTTCGTCTTGGAAACAAATTTAACCTCGCACACGAAAACAAGAATCTGTACAATCGATGAAAGTTATTATCAAAACTAAATTACAGGAAATTGATTTTTCAACAAACTTCTTTATTTTAAGCGATGGGTTTCCATAAATAATACATAATTTAGAGTTTTATTAAGTTTTTAATACAAAATTAACGTAGCATATAAATAGGTTTCATTTTACAAGATCGTCTACAAAACTTTCCACAAATGAACCCCATTTTTTAAAATTTATAGCACTGAATACAGAATGACAGTTCGGTTTTGTGACTGTCATTAACTTTCCTAGCTTCAGAGCCTCTGTCGTTTTAAAGTTAAATGTTCCCGAGTTTCTGTTCTGGTGGTGCCTTTGCCCTGAGGCAGTTTGTATACGCCAAGAAACCAGGCACAAGAAATCAATGTTGATATATAATAAATAAGGAGGATTATTATAAATCGTATGTAATGCAGTATTTTTTCCTCTAATCTTGCTGTCACTATCAAATGCGGTCTGTTCCGGTTCCATAACTGGGGCTAATTTATTTTCCAACCATTCAGCAAATATTAAGGAGCTCTGTCCTCAATTAATAAGGATTGTGATGCTGGATAAACAAAGGAAAAAATCCTCTTTTGAGAGCAAAAATAACTTAAATGCAGAGTAATGTGATAGGACGGTGGGAAGAAAATGCAAGGAAAGATATAAAGACGGAGAAGAAAGGCGAAGAAGCTTCTACTGTCCAAAATCCCAGTAACGTGGAAATTTATTCGGCCACGGCTACAGTATTAATAAAACCATGGTTTTAGATGGTTACATGATCAATTGTAACTTACATTATAGATTATAATGAGAATAAGATGGATGGGGCATGCAGCGCAAACGGGGAAGTGAGAAATACATACAAAGTTTGATCAAAAGATCTCAAGGAAGAGATCACTTGAGACACCTAATTGGATCGGAACTAGAATGACCCCAAGGTACAACCGGAAACACTTTATACTGATGGATGGAGACTTATTGACCATTGGACTAAATATATTGAAAAATAAGGTAGCACACACTTTTATGTAACAACTTTGCCACAATTTTAATACGACTGCTTTATTTTTTTAAATTATCTACACTGCCCATAAAATTAAAATAAATGTAAAATGTAAGATTTGAGGTTTTCACAGCGGTGAGTATGAGGATTTCTGTCTTCTGGGTTGTTGCGATGTGTAGTCTGGTCGATGTTAACCAACGTTTCGGAGGACACACTGCCTCCGTCATCAGGGCAGTATGACTTCCGAAACGTTGGTAAACATCTACCATACTAAACAGCGCAACGACCCATAAGACAGAAATCTTCAATGTAAAATGTTGTTTGTTACTGTTCAGATTGATTCATATGTAGCAAAATAACTGCAAATCCGTCAGTACGGAAGAAAACTTGTCGAATGGAATGTACTGGTGAACAAGTTCTACGAAACTTCACATAATAGTCTTCGCTCTTGCTGTTTCAACGTGCGCGTGAGGGCTGCTAGGAGAAAATGGCAGAGGGTTTAAGATAGTTGATGGTTGGGGAG
>NW_019059928.1:760996-773585 GCF_000696155.1 Zootermopsis nevadensis
TAGAAACTTCCGATGATGCTGCCTTCTTCGAACTTATCGCCCACCTACGTTAGATTATTATTACTTCTATTAAATCTTATGGTTGATGGCTCTTCTTTGTTCACTTTGGAAATTTATAGATTTGAAGAGGGAAGGAAGGGATGAGGGGACATGACCGAGCTTTCTACAATTGAAAACTTCACTAAGACTTTTCACTCGCCGTGTCCCTCCAGTGATAAATGCATCGTATAAACGGCTAATATAGCCTTATTGCCGCTGCTAAAATGTGAAGAAAATTGAATGATATTTGGGTCTATTATTCTCCTATCCAACGGGAAATGTGTATTTTCCTTGTCCCATTCGAAATCTAAAAGTTATGCATATGACGATACCATTATATTTTAAACCAAGTTACAGATGTGATTCATTCTTTACTCTCTGAAACAAATATTTCTATAGTCGTATCACAATTTTGTAACGGTTAGAAACTAATAATAAGGATATAAATAGTAACAAAATAAATTTAGTGATTTGAAAGTGTAGAAAGCTGTATCCATAAGACATATACCAAAACATGTACGCGTAGTTTTATTCTGTATATAAGGAATGGTTCTAAACGTTTATAAACATTGTATATCTCTTATCCGATAATACAAATTTTCAAAGTAAATTCTCTCAGACATTGCCAGGAATTAAGCAGCACACATGTGAGAGAATTTTGTTGGTTGAAAATAGGCCTTGGCATTAGAAAAAACGGACATGTATTCGCATTTAAAATAGTTAATATAATAAAAATGTGGTTTCCATATCACCGAAACAGTTTCAAAATAAGAAATGACAACCGAGGTTAGTGAATATTCATAACTTGGACATTTTTCATGGAGAGGAAATCATCTGTTATGATAATGCTTTTAAAATGTCATGCTACTCTCAATAATTTCCAAATAGGAGTTACTATCATAATATACTGCTGAAAATATTCAGGCACTTCTTGAGCGGTATTAGATGAGTGTTTAAAACTTACATTAATGCAATAAATAAATTGGACAGGTCGAACGCTCTAAAAACCGTTCTTCAAAAACACTTCTGAATGAAAGCAGGTCACTTATTAAAAAGAGGGCACATTATATAACTGCATAGAACAGGGCCTGCGATTTCTCGTTGCTCTTTGACACTGAAATCCATTTACTGTTAATACAAATTTACTGTTAACATAGATTATTAACATGGGTATTAGCATGTATAGAGTCATAAATTAGATTATTAATAAAGCTAATGAACTGTTGAGATTACTGGTAGAGTGGAAATATGAACTTCAATTTGGAGCACACACATTTTACAGATGCGTTATTTGTGATTTTGAATCCTCACTGATTATGACGTTCATTTACTCTACTCACATCTGTTAATTGAGAGAGATAATCAACAGTAAATATACTAACCTGATTCCAGTCACAAGAGTAATTAAACATGGGGGTATATAACTACACAAAGATTAAATAATTTTCGTTGCATTTAGTTAAAACACACATGATTAAACAAAAACAATGTTGAATCAAATCCATATCCTCGCATCCTATTTCTCAGAAAGATTCATCTTAATATCCGTTATGTTGACAGTCCGTCTACAAAACAATTTTTAATTTGTCTCAATGTCTATTAATATCCAATGCAAATTTCAACCTTAATTCTCCGTCTTTAGGTGGCTCTCTGTAAGTGCTGAAAAGTAATAATATGACTGCTATATTTGATACATATTTGAAGCAAATAACATTCACTCCATGGAGTAAGTTGCTAAATTGGGCATGTATGACGCGTTGGACACTGGGAAATGCATACTTTTTGCCGGTGTTGATATCAACATATGATTAAAATGGATCTTAAAATTAACATCGCGTAAGAATGTGGACTGGATTTGGGTAGTATCTCAAGACAAGGTCCAGTGGCGGATTAATGTGAACAATGTACTAAATATGCCGCTTACGTAAAGGAGTTAGAAAGGATTTCGTCGGGTGGCTGAGCAAATACTATCTACTTAGAGAGAACTCTGTTCTGTGGGATTAGTTATGTAAACTAAGAAACAGGCTTATGAATGATCAACTCTCAGCGTACTATACTTCTTAGATAACGTTCGTCTTTTCGGTATATAACTTGGTGATTTGCGGATTGAAGACAGAGAAATATGTCGAATTCATGTCACGTCCTTGATACTGTTTATTGCAGCCAGCTATCTAGTAAAGCCTAGATGGAATATACAGATTCTATGCACGTCAGGGAATGGATAGGAGCAGAATTACAATCCGCAAGTCACGTGATGTGTTCCTAGGTGTGATATCCGGGGCTTGGTGCTTACTGAGTTTCACTGGAAAGGTAACTATCAGCGTAAGCTGTGTTTCCTTAGTTTTGTGCGAGAAAACAAAAAATTTTCCTAGGCCCATACACTAAGAAATGCATTAGCTTGCACATAATAGTCCTTGTTACTTTTGTACTTGGTATTTTCAAGGATATATCTTTTTAATATTTAAGCTTGCTTTGAAGGGGTCTAAATTTATAAATTATGATTGACTATTATATTTCTCAAAAGGGTACATATATTCTTTAGCGTAGCTCTAAATCACGTTTTTGAAGGAGTTTATACACACGAAAAAAAACGAGGCATGAATGTAGTTTGTATGTAACGGAAGGAAGTTTATATTATTAATACATATAAATATATGTATAAGACTGGACAAAGACTCACATTTTATCATTTTATTAAAATAAGATGGACATGAAACAAAATGAGACTAGAAGAAGTGTTTGAAACAACTTTAAATCAGTTCAATGTAAGTAGGTTAAGAGCGAAAGCAGAACTATCAGCTTTACAGTTTAGTGCAATACAACAATTAAATCACATTTGAATAATCTGGTAATTATATACATGCATACAGGCCCTATAAAATATCTTTAAGTGTGATATTTAGCTATGTCGACTTTGTCGATACAAAATATGTGATCGAAACATTTGAGGTTAATAAAATATTTCACAGCAGAGGAAGCTGATTATAAAGTCTAGTCGATGTTAAGAATATTGTGATTGTTAAGTAGTAAATTATGAAAATGAAAGCGTTCATGAACTATTTTATAATAATACTCCGAGACTAGAATGCCATGATAAATCTCGTTCTCCTGATAATGAAGCCAGTCATTAGTCATTACACCATGACGTTTGTGTAATACAGGTCCCGAGAGGACTTCGAACCTACGACCTGTGTGCACGCTTCCCAAACGGTGCTGAGTCACCGCTATCGGCGAGATATATAAATCAATTCAGTGTTTTTTATTGTTCATCTCGCAATTCGGTTATGTACCTAAACTCTGTAATATGTGAGCCAAAGCTGGATATGTTGCGACTCAAATCCAAGCAATCACTGTTCTGTCACGTATTCAATTACAGTTTTTATGTTCTAAACGTACGATTATCCAGCGCTGTCACGTTGGACGCCATGATCATCGGAGTTGTTAACAAAGAGATCGATTTTTACTGTCATTCCATTTGAAGATAACAGCTCCATGTATTATTAAATTTTTACCGGCTTACGCATCACAATTTTGACGTTTAAGTAAGAAAACAATGAAAAATTCGACATTTAATTCTGGTTTCCAATTTTCACTTATCACCTATTGTAGTGGCTAGACCACTGGTTGGACAACCACGTTTCAAATACCAGAAGGAAAAACGCTTTATTCTATCTACCGCGTTTTACATCGGCTTTGGGGCCCACCCTGTCTGCTATGCAACGATATCAGTGGCTCTATTTTCCCGGAGGCAAGCAGACAGGACGCGAAGCTAGCACTGACCTCCATACATTTATATGACCCTCTGTTTATTAAGCACCAGGACATTACCTTTTTACCTTCTACTATTTCATTTCTCCCGAATGTGTTTTGCAATAAGATCGAATATAAAAGTCTAATTCGCAGTCAAACGTAAGGAATTAAAATAATTTTACGCTAAAATACTTATGAATATGGCTGTATTCATAAGACAGCCATCTTTATATTCACCGCCGCCAGGAACACAAATTCTGCTAAAATAACTTTATCTTAAATACCAAACACTTATTAACTAATAAATATGAACAATTCACCAACATTGTAATCATTGCCGTGTATTTTATATTATTTAAACTGAACAAAATAACAAATACTTGGTTATGTACCAGATCAATCTTACTGCAAAGAATTAAATAGTGAAAATACAGAAGGGGAAGGAAATTTTAATGTCTTTATAAATTGTAAAATGAGCTAATTAAATATAATTTATGATGCTTTTGGCTTCAAAATTATACTTAAAAGTTGTAATTAAATGTAAGTTATATATAATGCACGTATATATTCTTGAACGCCTTTGTCACTAACCTAATATAATGGCTGTAGCTTGTACGTTGTATTGAGGGGCTCATTTTTGTTTCAGAGTTCAAGATTGGTAAGACGGAAGAAAATTAATCTGTATCTGCAACAAATTAGTACTAGGTCCATAAATAAATGAACATTCCATAGAATTCATGATGAAGATGTACTTCAATGAAATGTATCTTTTATCTCCTTTACAGTAATAATTCTTTCGTCCGCCTGCTTTTGCGGAACCGTGTTAAACAAAACATATTGAACAAACGTGTTGGGATTTTGGACTTATGTCTACTTTACTTTCATAAGATAAATGAACTAACACTAAAAATGTATGTGAAGTATGTTTGTATTTAAACAACGAATTCCATTAGCAACAACGGGGTTTACAATACAATATTTATTAATCTACTTATTTAAAATCAGAATGTGCATAAGCATATTACGACTGCAATGGCTGAAGTAATTCATTATGTCATGATAAAAAAGTAATTCAGTTTTTATACTGCTGTTTCGATGCGTTTTGTAATTTTGACAGAACTTCTTTCGAAATATACATTTGTCTTTAAAATGTGATCTTAATTAACTAAATACACAGATCTCCTTATTTTGCAGTTGTGCACTAAACAAACAAAAGTAACTCATGTTCTACATACAGGTTTCTAAACATTATAACTAATTGTTTACCCTGTAATTTAAGTAAGAGAGGCATATATTCTAAAAATGGATAATTTAACCTATTTTCAGCTTCATCCTGTCCATTCTGTCCTATTTTTGACAAAAATGTTAACAACCATTGAAATTTTAAAACTAGTAAATTGGAAACAAAAGTGACTAAGTCATTGTCAGAATTATTAAATGACTTCGTCCTGAAAGAGAATAACAAGTTTAAAAATGACGCATCCCTTTATCATCTGTGCTTCAATTACATAATTGTATAACATTTATAATTGGTATTTATGTAAACATGGGGAAAACAATTTTTTTTGCAGCAGTTAATTTGTTTCCATTCCAGCTGAAATCTTTTCATAGTTACACACTTGTATTTGGCCTGTTATTGCTTTGATGTATGTATGAAAATATTCAAACAATTGACTTAAGCCACTCTTGCCTTCGACATCTGACCACAAACCCTTAAACAACAACGTTGCCTTATCACCAAAGCTTTATCTACTCCAATTTATTATTCAATCCTCCATGTCAAATGCCTGTTCTCCTTTATCCGGTATATATTCCATACTTCTTACAAACGAAGACTGACGCACCAAGACAGTTTAAAGATTCACATTCAGATCTTTTCACTTCTAAGAAGAATGTAGCTAAAGAATTTTCGTAAAACATTACGGAGGTTTGTGGACAAAAGAGCTATTTATCGAAGTTAACGTTAGACTAATGCCTCTAGATCCATTTCATCTAATTTGACTCTGTTCTAATTGTATTTTTTTCACATTATGTCATGAGCAAAAACCAAATGCCATAAAGTAATTAAATTGCAGGTGATGAATCACATATAAGTTAGTGAAACTTAACACACAAGATCCGTGATATTAACATCTGTCAAGTGATGCACAGTATAGCGTATCCATCTGGTGTTAATCACTTGAGGTAGAACATGGAATATGCCGTATACAACAGGCAAATGAAAACACGCGTAGGAAAGTTAACGAAGTGTTAAGGTATGACTCTCGTGCGAAGTAGCACAGCAATGTACTTTATTTATTTATTTATTTAAAGCTCTGTTACCAAGCAACCAGGAATTGTTTCCATTAATGAGTTGCATTTGAAATTAAAACTTCAAATTTTTATATTGAAATTAAATTGGGCGAATTCTAAGATAGATAATATATACATAACAATAAAATCTATATTCATTATTAGGTATCAATATTGACGAAATTAAATTGTCTGGCACTGAAAATGAGTAAGCGTAGATTTATAAGATTAAAATGTAATTTAAATGTAATAATAGGCCTAGTACTAACAATAACTAGCGCTTATAGGTTATTATTAGGGAAAAGTGCGTTTTCACTAAATAGACGTCAACGTATATTTAGGCTTTACGGTTAAAATGAGCTACAGAAGTTGCATTTTACAGTCTGGCTACTGAACTTGATAATGTAAAATAATTTGTGATGCCGTTTATTTGTTCAGATTCGGAAACAAAAGTCAACTGAATTTGGATGTATTTTGTAGAGTTATGGAAAAATATTAAAATCTTTCGAAATAATCGAATTTCCTATAGAAAATATACAAGTTCCGTGGGGTGTGAATGCCCCAGAGGATTTGCTGTTTGTTATAAATGTTCTAGGAATTTGATGGTAAGATTTTAGGTTCTCACGGCAGTAAGAACAAAGGTGACTGCTTTCTGGGGTGTTGCGCAGTATTGCCTCGTAGGAAATAAACGACGATCTAGATGTGCTTGTTGCCGCCATTATCAGGGAGCTAATAATATAATAAAGGCAGTAAGAACCTCTGAAACGTCGGCCGATTTCTACGAGACTACACGGCGCAAAATCACGGAAGGTTGTCATCTTTTTGCTAAGTTCAATTCCTAATTCTTGACGTGGCGCTCATATGGGCTATGAGTACACTGCATTATGTTGCTGAGTGAGAAATTAATTCAAAATTATCTTCAGGCTCTATGTTAGGAATTACTTATATTTTGATGGCTTCTCGTTAAAATGTACGGCAATACTATGCGATCTGACGTCATGAAACACTTTTAGAGATTTATTTTAAGTGTTAAAATGTACATTAAATAAGAATTATAGGTTAATAAAAGGTATAAATATTAATATCGACAGAACATATGAAAATTACCATAGTAGCTTTGTGACACGTAGCTATAAAACAATGAAGTGAATATTTTATTGCAAGAAGAGGATTTTACAAAGTGCCTCGGCAAACAAGTAATGATTTTGAGTGCATTTACTTACGATGCCTAAACAGAAACTGTATTACCAGTCAGAATTCTTTCACTTTAGGAAGTATAAAAATTATCTTGCACAACACAAAGTTACATCCAAAAGTACCATCGAAGGCAATATTCAAATGAGGACCTAATATTAATATTTATTTACAACTGAATCACTTGAGATAAATTTATTAATATTTTTACACATTTTCGGCCGATTGAAATGTGTCTCTTACAGCCCATGCAAAACTTTAATTGGTTCTGGCTTTGAGAGATTTGATTCCTCTCGGCATTTGTAATAAAGTTAGTAAGTGCATTAATATACATGCTAAGTGATCTGTATTAGAATACGGCATTTGGTTAATTACGTTATGGCCAATTATAAATACCAGACAGTCACTTAAAGTTTCTATTTCTGTCTGATTATGCATTGAATATTACAAGCATTATCATTCAATGTAAGAATCTGAAGCATCTAAGTAGTACTTTAAAAATTACTGTTAATTACGAGTACAGAATTCATCGTTATGAAATCAATGTTTAATATTTTTTTACGGAAATAATTGCATGTTTATTCTGATAATCATAATAAACCCACAAATACATTCTGTGGGCAAAATGTAGAGGTACTGTGTGTTAATGTAGATGGTACATATAGATACCACTGTGTATTAAAGGATTGACTGGCATACATATAATTTAGTGTGTTTACAATTGAAACTAAAAGACGCAATTGCAATGAACAGAATGTTCAGAAGACAGGACGCTTGGAGTAACGGTACTTTACGAAACGGACTGTCTTTATTGGGCTCTCATCACATAAGTCGCAAATTGCGCAATTTAATTTCTTGAAAACAATGAATACAATTACAAATATGAAATTAATAAAAAGTTTGTTTTATTCTAAAATGACGGAACAAAATCTGAAGAAAACAGGTGTGACAGTGGTGAAATGTTTGACGTCAAATTTTATTCTATAGATCACATTTAGTGACACCGTTCAAAACGTTCAGTTTTCAATGGTGTTTGGACAAATAGCTGTAATAAATCTGAAGTTCACCGAGAAATTTTCCTGAATTGCAATAACACAATAATACTAATTTATTCAGAGAAATATATTTTTGTAATGTAATATTTATAGGGACTGCTTTTGCTGATGGCTCGTGATTTTGTCATATCTTGAACCATTTCCCGATTAGTATTACCAACATCACGAACATATTTTGTTCATCGACTTCGAGCCACGTTACGTGAAGCGACATTCCCTTAATCATATAAAACAATAAAAATATTTTCGAAGTTACACAAACACCACATATGATTATTAAGTGTTAATTACACACTGTCATGTTACAAAACGTTTGGAATACGCTTAGAAAGAAAAAGTCACAATAGTTTTCTTTCAAATACATTACACTGCATCGCCATACGAAAAACTGGTGGTTATTCAGAACCATATGAGCTTGAAAATAGGTGACTATTGTTTTGTAAGTTGTCGCTTTGAGGTTCAGGGATTACAATGTAATAATTTTACAAAGTGAGACTGAACGTTGTAAGTACAGAGAGAAATGAAACGTCAATAAATTCTCTGTGCTCTCGGAATCCGAATATAATTTGATTATGATAATACTAGCCTACAGCTAATCCATTTTTGTTTTGCTGTGCAAAAAGGAGCATTATTATTCCAAAAGGCCTTATAAGCTTATATTATTTTACAAACATTTTCACATCATTCTGTCTTCATATTCCTCCAGTCATTAATAAAACATGCACGCCATGCTATACAATTTTTACACATTAAATAACACATGATTATTTTAGCCTTACATAATTAGTGAACTGTTTCTTTAAATTACGAAATCTATGAGTATTACAAAATGTACACTGGTTTTAATTTATATTTTCATTAGAATGATGATTCAGTACGGTGGTATCTACCACGCCTTTATTAATAACTCAGGATACTGTTACTATTATGTACAAATGAAAACACAAACATTCAGTATGTACAAAGATATGATTAGTTAATTTGCAGAAGACAGGTTTGCAAGAAATGACGTCATTAAGCTTGGTTGAAAAATATTACAGGTGCATAATTGACATAGCGTTAGCTCGTGGAAGGAACTGTTAATCATGGTGTCCAGTTATATGACGCGGCAGGAACAGAGCCAATGTCTTACGACTACAAAACAGGGTATCATTTAGACAATCAACTGTTTTACTATAACGACTAATTGACGACTTTAAAAATTTAAAACGCGTAATTTTAACAAGTCTTTCTCACAAGAGGTCTTTATTTTTTGTATGGTAAGAACTGGAACGCGAAATAACACACGTGTTTTCACAATCGATATAATCTGTAATGGGCCTATTTCATTTCCTTGTTCTATTAACTACGCCAAATAATTAAAGGAATATAAAATTTAATGACATCATTTCCTTCCTTCCGTTCAATCGTTAATATGTTTACTTGTACATATCTTGGTTGTATATAATTTTATATAAATTACGTCTTTTGAAAGCAAAGCTCTCACTAAAACAATTACACAGCACTGCGTCAAAAATTGTACCTTGCCACTTACATTTTCTTTGTGTGAGTACCAGAGACAACTAATAATTTTGAATAAGCATTTTTGTTTGTAAAATAAAAGATTTAAATGTGCACGCTAACAAAATCTGGTGACGATGACCGAAACATTGAACTACGCCGATCAAATTGAAAAGAATGTGAGAGTACCTAACTATATGAATGCATTTCTGATTGCAGCTGGCACAAATTTTAAACCACAAGACACATTTTCTGGATTTGTGTAAAATATAGGTAAATTATTTAATTCAAACAGAATAAAGCTTTACGTAATTCAAGCAGGAAGGTAAAATTTTTGCAGATTGACCAAGGAAGCATTTTCTGTTATTATTACTACTGATAGAAGTCCCATAAACAGCAGCTGTAGCGGAAATACAATGTTTTCATTTGTTAACTGTTTAATATATTTTATTCATTGTACTGATTTTGCAAGTAAATATTTGGAAGCGAGGCAAGCAGCAGACAGTGCTTTAGTTTATAGCTAAAAGATAACAATGCGTATTAATTACTTCTTACATTTTTTTATCATTTTAAGTTTCAATAATGAACAATTGTTAATAGTATAGTGCACCACTTACGACAAGAGAATAGTTGGCACTTGGAAACCTCGGAGAATTAAAGTTCAACTTGAAAGGCTGAAAACAGAAGAACAAAACAAGACATTAAAAACAAAATTAAACAGGCTAGTAGTTTATAGTTAACGTTTATTTGCCCATTTGATCTACTGTAGGCAGATTTGACTGCAACATCCGCCTTCATAAGAACCTAATGGCCAAATAAAATTACAACTTCCAAAACTAATCATAAACTATTTAAAATGTGCGGGCAGTATCGCTTAGTTGAAAGTCGGTTATCAGGAAAGTTAATTACACGAACAAACCTTAAAACGCTGTTACAAGCACGTTAATTTTCATTTACTGCATAGATTCCTAACAAATACTGTGTTTAGAATTTGGAATACTTATTTAATACGTTAATGTAGAACCAAATCGGGACTTACAAGTAGTAATTTCATATTTTTATAATCCACACGCACATACACAGGGTAATATTTAAACGAAGCATAATGAAGTAAGTTCTAAGACCATGAACTACGAGATTAAACAGATTTATTTTAAATAACAAACGTAAATTATGTGTGTTACTATTTTTAAAATAATAAATCTTTCGGTTCCAATACAGTACAGAATGTAGGAAGCAGCTCAGCTCGAAACTTCGAAATAATATTAGTATCACAAAGCTGAAAATATGTTTCATTTCTATACATTCATGATAAGTGGATATACAACTAGTGATGTTTGCAAGAAAAGAGAAAATAACTTACCTTCGTAGTGATATGTATAAGGTGTAATTTATTCTTGCACAGCAGAACGACACGCAAAGCAGCACTGATTTCAGCGTCTGTTAATGGAAATTGTCTACACAGATATACAACTAACACTCTTTAGAAGCACTTGGTCTAGTTATCTTCCTACTATATGTCCGTTGTTATCATCGAAAAGTATTAGTCATAACCAGGACTTTAACACTGAAAATTAATGTTTTCACATCAAGTCCCTGTTTAGTTATAACACTAAAACAAAACCTCAGTTATTCTTGTTCCCCTTTACACAGAACCGTTCTTCTACTACACACATAAATACAAAGTCTTAATCACATTTATACATCGTTACTTCTTTCCAATTACTGAATACAGAACTTATTTCCTAATTACATTTTATAACACAATTTGTGAAAAAATCTGCAAAGTGTTACAACACGTTTATTTTGTTACTAAATCGTTTCCTCTGAAGATATGTGTAATCTATTGTCTGTTAAAATCACTTTAAGATTCTTATGTTTAAATGCCGAATTTAATTTACAGTTCCACCCCTGTTAATTCAGAAAATCTACAGTTTTGATTTAATGTTTGTAAGAAGGCATCTGAAAAATCACTATTTAAACAAACAGCGACAATTAAAATAACTGTCAATAAATGAATTTCATTCCTTTCTATATATTTGTTTGACCTAGTCTTTAGATTGTGTATGCCGAAGGAGAATAGGCCTAAAATATTTTTATACCGTTTTAAAGATATGTTTTCGTTATATTACATTTCAATATTTTTGTGAAAATTTAAATTAAATAGTGAGATATGTTTCAAGATTAAAGGAAGTATATATAAAATATATGTAAACTTAATTACTTAAGAATGTAGGATTTCAAAATGTAATTGTTATTTTTATACGTCAGTATTTCCGGTGGCAAATATTTCCAAATAGCCTAATTTTTAAAAGCCAAGCTCAGTATTAGCAATAGTTATTCACTCCTCTATATCAGTGTTATCAGGCACTAACTATTTATTGTTTAGAAGACATTGTTTTAACTAATTATCGTAAGGCAATATAGGATAAGATACTTCTATGAATTTAAAAGCTTACAGTTAATTTCAGATATGCAAATGTTTTTGAATATCTCATATCAGATATCAGTTTTACACTCATTTAAATCCGAGTCTCTTACTTTGTCAGTAATAGTAATGTGAGATTTATTTCTTAGTTAATTTCTTATCTATGTGTTAAATCATGTTTGTTATTTTTACACTTATATACGGTATTTGAAATCGTTTCTTATATTCTTGTTCCTCAGGACACGATACTGAAGTGAGACTTGTAGGAAGCAGCCAACATTTTTATAGTCTATTCTTCCTTTCCAATTTGATATGATATCTTTTATACGCA
>NW_019059928.1:773598-794241 GCF_000696155.1 Zootermopsis nevadensis
TCTACGCACAGAATTATAGTATCCGTATTTCAAACACTCGCTGAAAAAATTGATTTTCAACAAGTAGGGTCATCACAATCACGAAGAAAAAAATTGCTTGCACGTGTCTGAATCACGGTCTATCGACCACAAGCAAGCAGATATATCGTCCGGGTCGCAGTACTACAAAATCGAACTTGAAGAACTTTAAAGTAAAAACAAAGTGTATCTTATTATTTTATAGCTATGTGAATGTACTTAATATTGTTTCCAAATCAATAAAATACTGGAGGAATGTGCCAGAACCACATTGTTTTGACGAAGTTTTCCGAATTCAAATACAAAGGGGTTAAAGGTAATTTCTGGTTCTTATCTGATATTATTCCACAAACTTACACAACCAAAATTCCATAATCTACATCTCGCATTTGATATTATATTGAATGTGTAGGTTAAGTTCGAATAAATCACACGATCTTACTAAAATGTTACGCAAACAAAATAAGATACTTAAATTAAAAATCATATATGTGGAATTTTTAAAGCTGTGGAAATGTCAACTGTTATTGTCGATTGTGACACCATCCAGTCGTCTAGGTTATTACCAAAGCTTCGGAAGAACGTATCGCATGCATCTACCCAAAAGATAGAGGCAATACATCCCCCCTAAACACTGGTTAACCATTTACAAAGTAAAAGCCTGCACAATGTCACAACACAGGAGACCACGATAAACAAATTAAGATTTAAGTCATTAGGTATAAAAGTTATAGTATTATGAACAAAATGAAGCTATATAACTTCGGCTTTTGGGTTGGAGTTGCTTTTGAATGTAGCAACTACAATGTTTGCCGAAACGTTGGCTTATACCAAATATTCCATGAGGCTGCCACCCGAAAGCCAAAGTTATACATTGAATTACAGCCGCGAAAGCCTACGGACAAGAACATTAAAATAAACAGCAATAATGCAGCATAAATTTGTGCTGTGATTGTTCTGATTGTGTCTGATTCTATTTTGTCTTTTAAGAACTTCTGTTAAAATACACAGGAAAACATTATCGTGCCTAATTACTTCATTCCTGTATCTATTTTTTGATTAGTTACTGAACAGGGGTTATAACAAATTGTTTTTGTTTGATGCGCACAGTCGAGTTCTGTAAACCAACTAAATAAATACATCCAGGAGCAAAGTCCCCTTTGGAAAGTTAACAGTCGTTCAGTTGGAAAGTCTGGAGGGAACAAACCACTTGGAAGATCTAGACAAAGAAGGGATAATAATATTACAATATATATTAGAAAAATATCGTTGGAGGATTGGAATTGAATTTAGGGCCCGATGGCGGGTTCTTGTGAACACGGTCATGAACTTTCGAGTTCCATAAAAGGCGGAAATTTGACTAGCTTTAGCTTCTCGAGAAAGACTGCTCCATGGAATCTGTTAAGTTACTTAGAAGTTTCATTTCTGCACACGATAAAATACTTTTACACTAACTTATAATAAGTCATTGCACGACGACGTCTAAGTCTCGTGAGTGCAGAACGCACTGCACTACAGGGAATGTTCAGCTTCACAATGATGATGTTTGTTCGCTGGTAAAATAATTTAAACGTATTACTGCAACTGAATCAACAACGGAAATTTACACAAAACGTGACATAAAATTTTATCTTAGACGACTTTGACAAGTTAGTTGAATCAGCTTATACTAAAATATTATTACAAGAAAATAACTACTAAAAATATCTTGTCTTTACGAAGTGTCATGAACTGTTGTTAACGAAATAAAATAAGCAGTATAAAGTTATAAGAGATTGTTTTCCATTCATGAATGCTAGATCCCTTTACAGTAGAATTTAATAACTCTGCATCCATTCAGAGATGACCATATGTTTCTGACGTCATATGTGATACGCGAGTATGTACTTGTATAGTAATCAACTACTGAATGAGATTTTAGCATAATAATGTTACAGCAGGACCATGCAATGGATATTAATCTCCTTGGTTCAGATATACTTAAACTTAACTTTAAATTATCTTAGTTTATTAAGCGAAAATATCGGTTCTCGGTATTTTATGACGACTTAAAATGTAGCCATAGGATAACATAAGCAGATTACAGAATTTACCACATGATTTATCGTGTTATGATTCAAATCATTAAAAAAAAATTGTGGTCATACTGTGTTTTTAAAAATGTGAAAAATATATTCGTTAACTTCATTCCCTTCTTTGCCGTTCTGTGTTGGATTCTACACTAAAATTGAAGTACGTTAGCCTCTAGAAGCGAAAATTAATTGGAAATTAGGTAGATCTCGCGACTTAACCAACAAGAACCAACACCAGGCGATCTTTGTGTTAACTAAATCTTACGCAATGAAGCATTTTCATAAATTATTTACCTACACCTCTGTAATTTTAGAAGTGATGCTCTAAAGGTCAACCAATGTACCGGTAAATAAAACACCCTAGGAGTCATACTCTATTCTCTAAAGAAAATACGTGATGTTCCTGGCTGTAATTCCTCCTGCATCGCGTCCGCTCTTTAAGTTTCAGTTGATGAGGGTCCTTCAGAGTCTGTACTACACCCATCCTTGGTGTCCCCACAGAAATATGATCTTCACGATGAAACAGGAGGCCACTGGCACAAGTAGCGCGCTTGTCAGTAATCTGGGTATCGGGATGGCGTCTCCTCTCGCTCCGGAACTGCTTTTGGCACAGTTTTCCGGCTTGACCTGAGGGTTGGCTGCAATCACAAGAAACAAAATGTTTCCAAGAAGAGATTAAACTTTCGTCTGTGTGCTCGTTTTATTTCTCTAACCACTCCTAAATCAAGTCGGAATTACTATGAGAATCAATATTTAATGACATTTGAGGCCATCGTACATTGTAACCTCTTATCACTAACATGGCGGTCATGCAAATTTGTGAGTTGTGAGAAATATTACTAATAGGGAATTTAGGGCTCTTAACATTAAGTATCGTGATAATTCAATATATGCTAAATTTTCGGTGCAGTCAGTGTTACTCTGTTTTTATTGTTCGAATTTTTTAGTGGTAAGCAATCATTCATTATGATCAGTTATATGAAATGTGCGCTGAGATTGAACGTGCATGTACCACATGTCTTATAAATATATTCTGCTTTCAAATTATAAATATGGCGACGATAATAAAACAGTGATGTCCAGTATTTCCATACAACAGAAGCTGTTACGGTACGTGTGACACGTATAATAACACCGTGTCTTGAATGCATGACATTTCGCCTCTAGTTTCCTGGCTCTTGATAGAAACTTTGGCGGGGGGGGGGGGTATTTTGAGGAAGTACAGTACACTTTTTTGTATATGGACTGAAACTTCGTCTTCGAATCCTGCCAGGCATCTCTATTACGCTCTGGGATGTTCATTTTCCTACACCACAGATGTATAATGACAAAGTGCAGGCGTAAAGCAATACTTGACTCACTGTTCACGTACTAGAGTTGTCCTCCAGGCTTATACTGTTGAATCAACACATGATGAAAGCATCAAAATAATAAAACAACTTAAAATGCCATGCGAATGTTAGCATATGATTTGTTCCTAGTATTAAATTCAGTTGTTACTTCGTACAGAAACACATTGTGTTATGGAGTGCTTAAATGCGATATCCATAGTTGATTTGTGTTTTTGGTTTAAAATCGGCAAAACCAGTGGTTAAAAAGCAAATATCAACATATGAAACAATAAATCATACGAAAAATTATAAACTAAATATAAATGCAACCTGCACTACATTTTAATGATGGCATTTCCTGTACACAAAACAATGTTTAAATAGCCATAAATAGGAAAATTCAAACTGGGAGACTGCTATCGAAATTTTGTATTAGATTATTCTTACTGCCAAAATCACAAAAAAAAAACCACACACACCACAAAATTTCCTTGTGTCTGCCAAAATCTAACTTCAAATATTTATTTCCACGTAAAGGATTCTGTTAAAGTTATTACTTTCCATCTCAGTGCTTAATTCTGTAGGAAACAGTAGAAATCAGCTTAAGCTTGTATGACTCAAGCATATATATTCAAGGTACAAGTATCTACCCATCAACCTACTTAAAGCACTCAAAATTCAATTTACATAAACGTGTTCAAGTGACCAGAAAACAAGAACACCATCTACAGCAGTTTGAATTCGGGTCAAAGATAAATTACACTGATATTTTCCTCCACTTCGCGTCAGTTAACTAAAGCACGTACATAGACACAAGGAATTGGTTAAATTTTCGACATTGGTAATAGTGTTAATACATACTGCATATAAATACTATTCGATGTCACATCCTTTCACTTCTTCGATTAGATTTATTTTTGGAGAATGGGAAAGTATTCGTGAGGTTATCAAAATAATTAAGCAACTTCAGTAAATTTTACTTTAAGAAAAATCCAGGCTATTAACTGCCTGTTTTACGGGTTCATGCATAATTTTGTACGCGTATTCGGTTCAGTCAGCATCCTACACGAGTTTATTCTTGAGAATTTTGCCTGTCACAGAAAGTTCTAGGAAAAGTAATCTAGTGTATCAGTCTAAGGATTATTTTCTGAATTATAACAAAAGAGTTCCATTTGGCATCCTCATATCCAGCTCGTGGGGCACACGACATGAGCAGACACCGAAGTGACAAGCCTGACATCTAGTGGACGGAAAGAGAAATACTAAAATTCATTTGGATACAATGCTTTATATGCTTTATAATCCGACTTTTTCCGCCTGAATGAAACGAACATGAATTGCAGACAGCTGATGGATGAAGTTTGAGGAGAGAAATGTGAAGGAGAAACATGAAGTGACAGGGCACGAAATTAAATAAAACGCAGGCTGATAAAATTGAGTTAAACTTATTGGATAAAGTAGCAGGATACGTCTGAAGGCAATTCTCGCGCAAGGTGCATAAAAAGCCATCAATATTTTCTCAGTTAGATCAAAGACAAAATTGAGCAATAAGTCAGAAGATAATGTTCACAGCTAGAATGAGATACAATTCTTTATAGCTGTTTCAAGACACATATTACCATTATTTTTGAATTTTGAACCATCTCCATAATTTAGTGAATTAAACACGACATTCTGTAGGGTTCTGATGATGGCGTAATACGATCTGGATTGTTGGGTTTTGGACTTTATCCATCGTCTATTGTTATAAAATAACACATCGATTCGAGTGTGATGGAGGAGAAGGGCAACTAGTCTGTGGGGTTCGTTATAATTTGCTAATCTCAGGGCAGTGAAATCAGACGATGGACAAAGTCCGAAAAATAACAATGCAGACTGAATTATTATTGGTCATCATTGTTTGTTTCCTACAGAACTGTTTAGCTTGTGTAGGTAGGTATACGGAGATATTACATACATAAATTATGCACACAACAATTATCGTCCCGTTGCGTATCATTATTTTACCAAGATATTAATTTTTCGGTCAAGGGTTTACACACAGGTACGAATAATACTGAATACAGAACCTTTCCGAAATGTACATAGCAATATCATCTAGTATAGGGTGTCTAACTTTTTTCTCCCCTCGGGCAAAGAATATTTTCCTAGTTTCCTCGTTGAAACCAAGGGCCAAGAAAACCATCCTGAAATTATTTTTGAAAACTAATAGGCAGTTTTCGTTATCTTTAACAATACTTATTCATAAACAGATTATCACAGTATATGACGAAATAAATTTTGTTTAAGCGTTTTCTTTACTCTCCTGTTGTGCCCTACTCCGAAAAAATTCTGCTTAAAGTCTCATCACATGTTCTGCGTAGGTAATTCACTTAACCTGAGAGACAACGTCTCATACCTAAACACAAAAACTAAGTTTACAATTGTATGATAAGTTTTATCTCTGATTTTTGATAGAAGTAATACTAAAAACTGATTGGCTGTAAGCATTTTCGAAATTAGTCTGCTCACATTCCTTTGTGGGATCAATTATGATTTGTTCAGCCGTTCGTAAATATTTGAAGTTTGATTGACGTGACAAACACAAACCAAGATTAAATTCGCCCACAGACTTACTGTAGAGTTCACCAATACGAGTAAATATCGAAAATTTTGGAATTAGGCAGGCTGGCGTGCCTGACTAACCATAATGAGTTTATTTTATACATTTCACGAAAAGACGCATATGAAATGGTCTGTCTGTTTTTGGTGTCTGCGTGTTCATGTTTATTCACGAGACGTCATATAAACTGTAATTGGATACATGGCAGGAAATGCACTCTGTTCGGGAGTGTGTACTTTCATAACAAGTAGTGCCTGTTTGCAAATTTACGTAATAAATGCGTAAATACCAAACAGAGAATTTTACAGTATATTTAAAATGAAGGTGTACGTTAACCGTCGTGTTAAATTAGTTTGAAATCAGTATAAAATTAAACCAAAGAGCGACGCATTACTTGCAATCAAAAAAAGGAGAAGATGGTTCAAGATATATTCTGTTAAAGCAGAACAGTTAACTAATTTTAAGTATCATCTCATTAAATACTGTATTTCACCATGTTTAATATCTTTAATTTCATAGCACGTACCGAAGAACGCGAAAATATATCCATGCCCAGACTGAGAATAAATCTACAAACCTGACACTGAGTGGCTCTAGACCTGTTCGCGACTTACAAAGCGCGAGGCTATTATACGCCATTTAATTTCAATTAAACTGTCAGACGTACTGACACTGCAGCGCATTTTATACCCAGTTCAGAATCTTTTCTATCTATTCGTCTATGTAAAAACGAAAGGATTATAAAGTCTGTAAACCATTATTATAAGCCAGTCTATTTAATATGGCTTAGATTATCAACGTAAAGGCAGGTTATACATTAATACCGAAGTGCAACAACCCAGAAGACCAAAATCTATTTTCTTATCACTTGTTCTGAAATCCAACATTAGGATACACATAGAACCATAGCCTGGTAAGGTTTGCTATAATATTTTGTTCTGTGCTTACATGTATCGTGTTTAACACTGGTCTATATTTGTCAATTTGTTTTAGGATCACATTCATTGATTTGCGAAAAGGTTAACTTATGTTAATTCCTGATTTAACAATATTCATAACTGATCGTGTTTAGTAATGTGAGTTTTATAAGTGCTGAAGTCTGTATAGCTTCATATTAAAACAATCTCTCTCTCTCTCTCAGCTTCTAGTGTAACCTAAATAATACACATTTATGCCATTTCATTCTGACAGCAAATTTTTTAATTCCCGATTTCTAAAGTAACATTTCTTACTGTACGATTTTCTGGCTGGATGCCCATCATTTGTAGCACCAACATTATCTATTTAATATCTCATAAACCGCTTCGTGCGTTCAAGTGAAAAAAACCCTCCTCAAATGATAAGTCGCTTGGTGATATTTTAGAGAAAAGTGATTTATTTTGTGAACCAAACGAAATCTACAGATACACAATACGGTGAAATACCTAAATATTGAACGATAAAGTATGTGATATTTATACTTACCATTTTGCTTTCAAGAGTTAAATAATGCTGTCTTTATTAATAATACAAGGAAAGATTATAATATTTAAAGTATGACCAAGTGTGACTACTGACAAAAAACCTAGTGCCAAGAAAAGTTTCTGCTTCATACTGCATAATAGCAAGATGGCTAAATAGGACTGCATAGAGAGTCCTTTGAAATGCTTCTAGTGAACACAATCACAATCAACTGAGCTCTCAAATTCACTTTGTAGATGGAAATGATTTTGGTTTTTCTACATATACGCTAAGTTCAATAAACAGACAACAGCGATATTAAGTACTTAACGCTGCACATTGTCAATATATTCCATCATACGCTTCAGCGCAAGGGATTATGTGGATCTCATAGTAGAATACGTGCCAGTCGTGGAGTCCGGATGTACGGTATGCAAGGGTTGGTTTTATAGGGTCACTTTGATACCATGAAGCAACCGAAGGCAATCCGTTCTACAACATTAATAGGTGGAAATTACAGATGGTTTCGTGTTCATCGCAGCCTTTTCATTCGGTCTCAAAACCCAAATTCCAAAGTCTCCTTAGTGGTTTTGTAACTCTTACTTTTGTACAATTTGTTAATTTTTCATTATCTTTGCATATGCAATTATTCATTACTTCTAAGCATTCCTTTCGTCCCTTCATGCATGTAGTAATTTCTTTCATTGTAATGGCAACGTTACTACTATCACGCACTAAATTCCTTCTTCTTTTGTTCAATCATACAGACCTATGGCTACCCAACAGACAAAGTTATGTTATAAACTCCTTATCTATTTCTGCCCATACACTGTACATTTTAGATGTCATTTAACGAAAGGCCTAAGACGTTGCTTGCAGAGACGATTTATAAACAACTAATATACATGAATAGTCAATTTGTTAAATCCGTCACAGCTGTGTGGTTCATGGGGGCTGATCGTGCACACACACGTCGAAATGAAGACGTTCCTTATCGCCACAAATCTTATTAATCTGGGGACATCCCAACTGTAAATGTTGCTACGGATTTACTGAACCACAAAGAGTATGCCGTCTCCATCTGTCCGTTCATATATTTTATATTTCAAAGAATCAAACGCATTTCCACTGAATATGATGTTGATCTAAACTAAACCCTGAATATGACTGTCTTCTGTCATGTTGCGTCGGCCAATTTCTCCCAGACTACAAGGCAGAACATGCCAGAAGACAGTCAACTTCACACTTATCGCCTCGGAAATCTGAAATCTCGCCATCAAGCTAAACTTTTTCGGGCTTATTTAATTCTTGGTTAGTCTCAGCGAATATTACCACCTATAGTAAACGAAGTTTATTAATTTCTTTGAACCGAAGTACATGACATAAATTCCATATAAGTATTGTGTTTTTGTCATTACATTTCAAATATGGCGATGGTGAGAAACTTTTTAGAAATATCCTAAAATTTTCCGTAGACCCCTATAGCTCTGCACCTCTGTTAAGCTAACTCTTCGGCTAATTTGCATTTTATTGTCAGATTATACAGTTACATTACCAAGATTCTCCACCTAGGGGTTGCATCACCTAGATGTGTGTTTCAATGACCCACAAAGCTTTACCGGCAGGACCTCGGTAGTCGGGGAGGTTGGTGGCGAGAAGCCAGACGAAGCAACCCATCGGTCCTCCAGGATTGCTAGGGGTTGATCATGAGGCTAATAACCCTACATCTTAAAAACCTAATTATTTCGAAACCCGAAGGGAGGTCAGGGTCCGACTTGGGCTCTAGTGCCATTGGGTGGATGGATGGATGGATGGATAGATGGACTGATGGATTACTAAGATTGAGCATAACCCAAAAAGTCTGTACAGCAGAAAGTTTGGATTAAGGTGAACTATTCTTCTGAAGTTTATGCTTATGTTTAATTACTACTTTACTTCTGAGTTCCTATTACTGTCTACACGTTTACGACCAAGTTGGCTACTGAATTTAGTGACCTTGGCGAGGCCAGTGTTCAAATCACTGTCAGAAGATCGCTGTCCTAAGGTTTCATGGTTTTCCTCAGCTATTCCACTAGATGCCTGCGCAGTGTCTTACATTAGGCCTCTACCTCTTCCTCTTGTGTCCTTTTAAATTCATTGTTAATTAATTATCCTGGACTATTCACAGCGCTTTTAAGTAAACAACAAATAGTTAATGAGCAGATAGGAACTGCTGAGCAAGCGAAAGGCCGTCGACTCACTGGGGTCGCAAGTTCGATCCCAATGGAAACAGTCCTACTGTTTTGTTGAAATAGGATATCTTGGATTAGAAGGCATGTACGCTCAGCATACGCTGTTAGCAACAACGACGGCCAACATTTTACACATAAAAATTGGGCCAGGTGTAATGAAACAGTTCATTTCTAAAATCAAAACTGCAAATGGTGTCTCAAAGCTCGCACAAGAGAGAGAGAATTTTCAGATTGTCGGTGCATAAAAATGTAAGCCAGAATAAAACTGCTGACAAATTACACCGGGGAGAAGAAAGTAAATAAATCAGCACAAATGGAATTGTCGAACAAACAAATACGTCAGCTGTTTTTTGATATTGCAGTCACTGTATAACAATGAATTTTATTTGTAATTACGCCTTAAATAAATGTTCCCTATGGTCTGGGCTTTATACTCCCTGATGGTCATAAATATAATTTCACAAAAAAACCGTGTGTCGTGGATACATACTAAATTCATGAGGAACAGTCCTCGAGAGGCTGATATTCGCTCACATTTTCAAGAAATACTGCAAATTTATGAAATCATAAGGTTCATAACCGTGTTAACAAGAGCCGCCTACTCTACCATTTCTGAGTCATAAAATCTAATTTACAGTTCATTAATCCAGATTTTACAAGCGGCATTTTCGTTTCGTCTTTACCGAGTAAAAATTAGTAGCGTTAGTCGTGTCTTCATGTGTGTTTTATGTCTCACCCACTTTATATTCTTTGATTTGATAACGTCAGTGAAGAGTACAAATTATGTAACATCTGGGATGTTGCCCTAATGATGGCAGCAAGCACCTATGAAACGTCGGTAACTTCTACCAGACTACAAGGTGCAACATTCCAGAAGACAGTGATCTTCAAACTCACGGCCGTTAGAACCTCAAATCTCATCATATGAAATATCTCATTATGCAACCTTTCCATCACTCTGTTACTTTTCTCTCAGGCCGAATATTCACTTCAGCATCCTGTTTTCAAACGGCCTTTTTCTATTTTCTTAAGAAATTATTCAAATATCGTGAATTCTTGGTTGTTTTGTACGTCGCTTTTCATAAACACTGTTCACTGTCCATTGACTTGAAAAGAATATTTCAAACCAGTGCGGCCATCATCAGGTTCAATTTCCTGCTTCTGTGTTATTGCACCGAGGATCTCCTCCCTGATGTCAATAAACAATTATAAAGCCATAAATTCAACATAACACAGAACAGATGTGGATTCTTACTGGAAGGAAACAGCAAGGATTTAAACCACCCGACTCTTTCAGTGTTTGGTGATGTACCCACACTCCTCCCTTTGAAGCAAAAAGAGACAAAATACTCAGCAGTCAATAAAAGGATTTACGACAGACCAGGGGATAATGTTTCTCTTTACGGTTAAAATCGACACAATTTCGAGAGCCATCTAACGAGGATCAGAGGTCTGTCTGTCTTCCTGATGCGGCCGAAGGAAAAATACTGGCTCAGCGACCTTAATCTACTTCAATCATTAGATTCTCATAAAATTTAGGTACACTTCGTAAATCACATTCTAGTGTTAAATTCAGTTTAACTCTGAGAAGGTTCAAACAGAACGTCATAAGAATAAGTGAAAAGTACTGTTTTAGATGAGGGGTGGAAGCAACACTTTGCTGGAAGATTCCCACACTTCGCCAGCTAGCCCTTCTGGTAAGGGTGGCATAGAAGTGGTAAGGAGTAGTAGCTTAATCAGCGGAACTTTATTTTCTAATGAAAAATTTGGTGGTCTAAGTACCAAGGAGTAATTTTGATGAATTTAAATCTGAGGGTAGCATAAGAAGCATTCGGTAGCAACTCGCAATTTAGAAACCATATCAACATTTCCTTAAAATAGAGAAAACCCGAGAACTCTTAAGAACACTGTACTTAGACATCCTCAGTCTACATTTTTCATTCCGAATGAAGATAAAGTTCACATCTGTAGACAACATATGACGAATACGCCAACATTCCTCACCTTCTTATAAGTTCCTTTCTTCCCTTTTGAGAACAGAGAGTGTGAATTGTGTATGGAACTCTGCAGCAGTGTTTATTCAAGATGTCAGTAGGATCAGTGTACTGTCGCCGAGGTGGATTCTTTTGTCATGTGCAAAACAGAAATACTCCAACCGAACTAGACATATGCGCATTATATTGGAATTGTCACGTCCCACCGATCGAAACCGATTTTTATGGAATCGGTGGTTTTGTGCTACGAAGTCCGTGTTTCCGCTCTCATCTCTTTCAAGATGATAACAAATGCAGGCAGTCTCGTCTCTTATGAGTAGCTACGTTCCAGGAGAGAGTTCGTAAAGCAAAATTTCCTAAGTAAATTTCTAGTCTCAAAAACAGGACGGCCAAATCGCATTTACTAACCTTGGCGTCAATATCCCGCTTGAATTTGCCGCTCTAGAACGCACTTAACTTATCGCGTATAATTGTCAAGCTGAATGTAGATTCTGTGTGTAATACATATATTTACGTTACAAAGACAAACATTTGCTAGTGAATTTGATTAGTGTTCCACGAATGCAAAAGATACAGGTTAACTCTGTATAGCACAGCGCTCAATAAGCTGATAATCGCTCGGTTTTTCAATAAATTATCGTCTTTTATAGGGCACTCGCAGCCTCATTACCGTATTTAATACAGTCCATGCTTAACCCTGTCCTGAACCAACTTAATTCAGCCTGCAACGTCATATTATATGTGGCTTTTGTTACATACGACAATTGCGTTCCTGCAAATTGCATCGTATAATAAAAATGCGTAAAACGCGAAATATATAACAATTGATATTTTGATGTTAAACAGAATCTTTCATTCTTTAAAGCTAAGCTTATCACCTGCATCATATTCCCTGATAAACCTAATTTAGACGCAGGTTATATAGTCTATAAAATTTGGCCGCGGATAGGACACTGTTATTTCTCATGATACTTAAAACCGCAGATATGCGAAAATGAGGATACTGAATGCGTGTATAACGAGATTCACGTTTGTATTTCTTTAAATACAGTTATTATTATAATCCCATATACACATTGGTTCCCTTCCCTTCAAGTTCTCCAGTTAAAATTCTGTACGTCAATACTATTATCATCCGTGGGTGTTTTGTACCATTCCTCCATACTCTCCTTGATTTGATGGCCCTAATAACATTTAGCGCGAAGTACGAAGTGCGAAGTTCATTAATATGTTCCTCTTACGTCCAAATATACCTATTCTCCCCAACACCCTTTTCTCATTTTCTCTTTACACTCTGTTCGAAATCTGCATATACCTACCGCTAGAAAAACACCACAAGTCCAAACAAAAGAGAAATTTACTTAGCAAAAATCACACATGAATAATTCCACAGGAACATGGTCATTATTGGTACATGAAAATAAATCCTCAGAAAGAACAAGAACATATCTTAGGATGCAAAACCTAAGAAATCCACAAAACTGGTATTTTTTAACTCAAAATATGCAAAGAAAACCACGAACTTGACCAATGAGGCAGAAACATATAGCTGAATAATATATTAATAAAATTCTTCCAAATCGACTACATGTATAATTGATATAAAATAAAACTATTAAGTCAAGTATTACAGACCCACAATCTACAATCTACTATTTCCGAATCGCGAGACACCAAGTTTTAATATGGATATTCCGAAATATTAAACCAGTTATTTTCACATAATATTGTTACAAAATACTAAATTTTCTGGTATCCCTACTCCACTTTATACCCATCAGAAGGTAACTTCTTATATATAAATCATATTTTCTGCTGGCAGGATGACATAAAAGTAGACTCTTTATGCAGCAGATATGGGCTTTCTATCTCCCTTGTCCTTAACTTTTTTTCTTCTCCAACATAGATTTCGCATAGCTACGTCTTTCAACATTTCCATAGCAACCAAAGCCCTGCCTTTGCATTGATCTTTGAAGAGCGTGTGTCCCCATTATAATCGTGCCCATCTTTCAAACTTTTCCTTTTGTCATCTGTTACTGCTATCAAAAGCCCCGACCTTGAATCCCAATATAAGCTTCTTCACTTATGGAGGATGGTGTCTATTAAACTTTTTGGCGAGGAAATCTTATGCATGAAACGACAACTACCATAATCTTCTTCAGAACTCTCAAGCTGAAGTTAATAGATATAATCCAAATGTTTCGTACTTTTGTGATTTAATTGCGAGAGTGCATGGAGAAATGTCCTTCTTGAGAAGTTACCTTTTATGAACAGGATAAATTTAGTCCACACTCTCACATAAGATATCCATCTTAAATATCCTATAATCTACACCTAGTTCTCAAAAGTTGCCATTTTACCTTCGGGTCTTCTCACCCTAATGATAAAGGCAATAAAAGCCTTTGAAACGCGGTCAATATCTACCACGTTATACGAAGATCCTTCCCAGAAGGCAGCCATCTTCATACTAATCATCATGAGAACCAAAATTTCACCGTAAGAAAATCTGTTTTTGACATGCCCAGTCGCACACACTGAGAACAATCCTTTATGTGGTGTCCACGACTGTTGGCACATTAGCAATTGCCTTCTGCATTACACGGGCATTTCTTCCACCAGCAACACACTCCATGCACCGCGACGTCTCACAGCAAATAACTTCTAATATCACAAAAGGTAAATAGCGCAACACTAGCGAATGACTGTCCTTCGTCCGCGTTTCTTTTAAAATAAACTACTGAAATAATGACCAATATTTATTATGACAATTTTATGAATATATATTCTACTTTAAAGTCAAAACATGCCTAAAAATCAAACATAAATAGCATAATTATTATTTACCGCAGTAGCGACTCAATGATTCTTTTATTTCATAAAACAGTGTTTCCCAAATTGTGTTCCGCAACGAGATGAGGTCTTCCGCCAGAAAACGTGGACGATAACAGTATCTAGATATTTCCGCTCTAGAATATAGGAAAGAAAATTTTATAACAAACACTTTTTTGGAGTAGTCTAGCTTAGGTTGTATAATTGTAAATTACAACACATTACATTTATAGTGAAGCAAATTTTAAATTAGCTGAATGTGAATTAAATAGATTTCTCTTTCAGATACCTCATATCTCCTAACAATAAGTAATATTCAGTTATCTATAGTCTAGCATTATTAAAAGGTTTCCGAAGAACAGAAGCAAAACACTCTCCTCATTAAAAGTTTCAAAAATGCATTTGAAATAACTTCTATTTCTTTTGTTACTTTCTACCACTTTTCTTGTCTCGGAACACAAATATAATAAATTAGTCCTTACTCTTATAATTTACTTTGACTTTGTCGATGCAAATTGGAGGAAGTCAAACATGTTTCCATCTTTTCAACAGTATATGAATATTTTAATACCTTCTGGTCTATTTGCTTCATAATGTTTCATTCATGGCTCATGTCCCGTGATTCAGGGCAAACGAAAAAAAATGCTTAAGAGTGACGGTGGTGACGGCAACACTGATCATGGTCCATTGTCCTCTCTTGAGGGTAAAGTGTCAGCTGCAGACGTTGCGGCATCTAGTGCAGAACAGTAATATAGGACTGTACGTCACAGGCGTCCTACATATGGTCAATTATTCCAGTGAGTCGTATGGAATCATATTCCTTGCGTATTTTACATGAACGCTACAAACATTTCTGTCGCACTGGTACAAGAAATACAAATGAGATTCTTCCTTCACTTTCTCATTCTCTCTCTTTTGTCTTCCTTTTGTTACTTTCTCGTAGTCCATCGAGGTATTCTGAATTTATTTCTCAGTGTATTCTGCCGACGATCTGGCTTCGTGTTTACCCGACTGTGACAGGACTGTTCCTCACATAATTCAGAGGAAAAATAAGATTTTAAGATTTAGATGAAAAGAAAAGTATTCAAACTGACTATATTGAATTAATTATTTTAATTTCAATTTTCACGTTAAATGAGCTCTTTTCATCAACCTTTCTAGGAACAACTGTATATACCACTTGCTTTAATGTTTTGTAATCCTAAATTTTGCCAGGACACTGAATATTTATCGGTTTCGTACGGCTCTCAAAATAGATTAGAGTTTTAAACAATAGATCTTTGCCATGGATTCGCATTGTGATTTCTTTTAGACAGGGACTAAATCTTTTAAATATCGTTTAGTTAAACTTCGTGTTTCGAAGAGTTAAGAGATAATTTACGCTGGTTTCCACATCTGTATTATGAGAGCTAAACATTCCTTTTAAGACGTGATTTATTATGATGCATTTCAGCGTCAGACAGATTTTGCACTTACGATGAACGCTGCAAGTTATCCACACCAAAGGAATGTGAAATTAATTCAAACCTGACTTATGAATAGGCGCTCATACCTTTTTTTTTTGTTCTGTCTGTCGGCTTCGTGTAGAGACAATAATCTATATTTAATAAAGAGATCAATGCTACCTCTGTTTCGTAACTAGAAAACGGTATGCACTGCAAAGCACAGAGGGATCCATTTGGTATTTACAAGAACTGAGACGTACAGTTAGTAAATGACAGGAAGTAGGCTCATGTGTAATGCTATTTACTTTAATTCTTATAACCTAGTGATAAATAATTTGTATAAAAACACCTCACTATCCTTGTTATTAAATTATTTAATATAGTAATCTACTATTACGAAAATATCATGTAATATGTAGGCAAATAGTCAAATTATTTCTCCTTGTATTTCGTTAAGTACTCGCCATTATTGATCCGTAACAAAATTAAATATCACAACTTTTGTGCCGACTTTCTAATACCAATTTCATCTAAATCTGTAGAGTAGTCAAATACGAAACAAACATGTTCGTTCAAACACAAACGCGTATACACGACCTCAAAAATCACGCTTTCAATTTATGTTCTTGTGCAAATAACTCACAAAAACATTGTCAACTTTTCATCATTAGAATGAAACTCTTAGGTGCAATTCTAGTGTTAGAGCAGCTGAAGACATTGCGGGACTGAAACCGCGGTCATCAGAAGGCACTGTCATTAGGCCTCAACAGTTAATACAGCATGTTTTTTAACCGCAGGCAGTTTTAAATACTCGTTCAGTAAAATGACTTTTTCTGGCTGTGTCGAAGTACCACGCCAAACGGAATGCATTTAATGAGCT
The DNA here is from genome assembly GCF_000696155.1 of Zootermopsis nevadensis. The sequence continues at coordinate 790,441 of NW_019059928.1, forward strand.
TGTTCCTTTCCCTTTTACGTGTTCAGTTATGTTTCTCCTTGCCCACCAGCAAACAACACCCAGTTCTTTCTGGTTCCGTCCTCGGCAGAGCACGCTCAAGCCTCACCCGACTTCACAGCCACATTTTGGTCTCCCTGTACCTCTACATCCCTTCGGTTAATACTAAAGAACAAGTTTCAGGAATCTTATTGTCCATTCTGTTAGGTGGCCTAACCATTTTCGCCTGCAGCCATCTGGTTTTCCATTTACGACATAAATATTTAGTTTCTTTCGCGTAAGTCCGCCTTTAATTTTGTCTGATCTGCTAAATCCATTAGGTACTTCTTAAAACTTTCATTTCCACCGTTTGAATATTAATTAACTTGCTAATTTACTAACTCCGTGGCGGGGCAGAAACTCCTTGAAACTTTTACGCTGGTGTAGCCCTCTGTGTACCGAACAAAGTTTGTATAGTGCATATACACACCCCGCGAAACACAATTTCGTTTATTCAGATGTTATTACCAAATAAACAATCCACTGTATTTTTCGACCATCTATTTGGTCATCATAAGATGGACCAGGGCTTAACCGTGTCAGTCCGATAACATTGTTAACATGGCCTACACATTTTTACGATTAATATTATTATAACAACCCTCTTCAAGCCATGTAAAATGTAAATATGCAATGCATAGTCTGAATATAATAACTGCAACATCAGGATCTGTCAAAGAAAGATTAAGTTAAAGCTAAAGATTAAAATAAAAGACGCTAATAAGCGACAGTTGGAGAATTAAGCGCAAAAAGTCTTGGTAAGATTTGAGGTTCAAACGGCGAAGAGTATGAAGCTAGCCCTCTTCTGGAATGTTGCACTGTGTATATGGTAGATACTGATCGACGTTTCAGAGGACGTTACTGCTTTCATCATCAGAGTGGTGGTATGTGAGTTACTCATCCATCTAATTATGGAATCAATAAGTTACTCTGAAACGTCGGTCAGTATCACAGAAGACAGACATATTTGCCTGTGAACTTACTGACTTTAATAACGGCCAAACAATTTAAATATGTTAAGTTTAAAATGTATATTTATTACCTCAGCTCGATACATTTTTTTAGGGGCATATGACTTATATGACATTTGTAACTCCGTGCAGTTTTGGGAGTCGCTCTAAGTGTGAAAACAAGTTCGTGTGATACGGAAACAACTTGGAATTCAGTACTTACACATGTAACACATTACAAGATTTAATTAACCACAACGATTTCTATCATCCGTTCGAAAACAGAAATGATCATAATCTAAGTTGTCAAAATAAACATCTACTCATATTTAACAAGAAACATATTTGAGCTATACATCATTAGAGAAATACGTCCTTCTAAATTACATCAACCACCACAAAAAAAGCGCATTCTTGACCTCGGCGCAAAGTTGAGCTAGGTCGTGAACTCCGCGTTCCGGCCACTTTAAACCTACAGAATGAGCCATCAGTATCGAGCAGATATTGTTTTGATAGGCCCCAAAAGAGAGAACTTCTACCTCTACTGGGGCTGTTCCGACTAATGAGTGATTAATTTAAGCTCATCAGTATTTAATTTAGGCGGGCATTAATTAACCACTCATAACCCCTTTCCAATTATATTAATTTTATTATAAAAATTAATGGTTTATCAGGTTATGTAAGTAAGGAAAACGAGACATAACGTTTCATTTTCGTGGAGTATGACGCCATGATTTTGCGATTATTTTTTGTTAATATATTATTGTTTCCGGTTTGTTATAGTGCTTCAAATAAGAATTTATGCTACTAATGTGGTGAATAATTTTTCGTTGTGGAATGGCAGCTTTATACTAGGATTAGTTGAGAGGATTGGTTAAGGTAGGGTAGGGGTGGGATTTGGGTTGAGTTATTTGGTTTATACACATTGACTGTATTCAAATTGGTCACTGCTATTTTCCTAGCGCGTAATCATCTCGAAATGCAAATACACGGATACACATTATACACTGTCCTCTCGCTCTGTCTTTATCCCTTGCAGTTCCACATTCATCCCCTTCCAAAGCACCAGACCACATAAACGCGCAACTCTCAAAACCACGATTATTCTATAACATACATGATTCTCAGTTCTGTTAATGAATACGTCATATTACTTACTTCAATAACAGAAGTACTGTGTTATTGAGTTACTACCATGGCGGTAAAATTATTTAAATTTAGGCAATACAATGCAGAATAACACTTGTCTTCTGTTGACCTTTGTGGGTCAAATAAATGCTGCTTGGGGAATCCGATAGTTGCAGTGAACAAGCTAGTCCATGAATACATTTACTCCGAACTAACACCGTTCCAAACGAGGTCGTATGACGAGTGTTGCATATATGGATGATAGCCGATTCCGCTTGGAGTGGACACAAACTCCCTGTGCGTGTTTAATTTTGCTGGATGTATAAACAACGCATGAAAACTCGTGTTGTTATTTTGTTACAACATGGGTAAAGCACAATTTTTTGATAAAGTTTGTTTTTCAACACTCTATTTCTTCATGTTAAAACGTCAAGTTATAAATGCAGTATAAACATTCAAAGACGGCTAAATGATTAATTTAAATAAATAATTGAAACGCCTGGTAATATATCATCTGATACCAGTTTTGTGAGCTGCTTTAAGCTGGACTATAGAGTTGTATTCTAGGACAGAAACGGGAATTTCTCTTAGTCCCCTCGTCCACGTGTGCTGCAGACTCCTTCCTAATGGGTACTAAGAAATATTTTCCCAGGTGGATCGTAACTCATAGATCATTCTTTGTAACCATAAACTGTGGTGTTTAGGCACGGATTTAATGTGTAGCTTTTATTAAAGCCTTAATTTAAAATTAAATCCGTGGAATATTGAACACTTCCCTCCAACTAATCCAGGCTGTAAACTGGTGATTTCGTACAAGTTTATCTCCTGTTGTTAAACGATTAAACTATGAAAGATATTTCTGGACATCTTTCCTTTAGAAGTGACAAGCTCTCAATTGCCAGTCCTAAATTTAGTTCTATCCTTGATATTTGTATCTCTAAACTATGGTTTCATTGAAAAAGGCACTTGTTTTAAATTGGGGGTCATATACAGAGTCAAATGGAACAATTTTTGCAAAAACTGTTGTAATGTTATTGCGTGTTAACTTCCAGGTGAAACGCGGGGATTTCTCAGTACACTGCTATTGAACTGAATCATCTACGTAATTTTTCGATCAATAATCATCACTGAAATGTAGCAGACACTGTACAGTTTCTACGCTGTTCAGTGAATAGTTCATTTACGTTCATAGCAGTTAAACTAGTGCAATATTACATTCCCCGTGCGGCACGTATTATCTCATTTTCACGTCAAAATTACCAACTTCAAGATCATGTTTCACTGCAACCCCGTTCTATTTCAATCTCACATTTCTCTAAGCGGAAATGTTCCTAACAAGACCTCCGTTTATGTAATTAACTTCCTGAAAGTAAACTTAATATTCCGGAAAATGCCTACAAATAGTTCAAACATTGTGTAATGAGATGTTTATTAGATTGACAGCCTCATTTGACGTGACGGCTAAAATGGATTCTCTTTTTAATAAAACAAGAAACACGCCAAACACTCGTACTTTCAAGCAGGGGGTCGGTGAAGGAAGTTGAACAATCCTTGAAGCAATGCATTGTAAACCTGCTTTCCTTTCTTAAAAAGATACGCTTATCACAACACAACGCTGTCTTTGTGTTCCCCTTCAGTAACTTTAGTCGACATTAATAGAATTTTGTATAAAAGTTATAATAGTGGT
>NW_019059928.1:794662-809119 GCF_000696155.1 Zootermopsis nevadensis
TTTTAAGTTATTTTAGTCAGTAATAACATCGGGCCACCACAGCTTGTGAAATGATCGTAACTTAATATAGGACGCTTGTTTAAATAAACAAAGTTCGGTGATTATTCTGGGCGAAGGAGTAGAGAGCGTTGAAAATAGTCCCCATGGGTGTTGAGGCAGGAATCCCTTTCACGCTCCAGTTGACTGATTCCCTCAACAGACAACTCCCTCGGCTACCACTGAAACCTTTGCCTGCACCACTACTTCGTCCAAACCAAATCTGTGGTCCGATGGCGCTTTCTTACGGCGGCCAAACACATGGAATCACAAGGCGACAGGACCGGAATGCGTGAGGAGTGGTCCATCACCTTCCGGTGCAGATGTCCTGGAAAGTGAGGGTTGCATTGGGGACGGGCGCTGTCGTGCAGTACGATGATACCCCTTGTCAGCATGCCGGGACGCTTTTTCCTGATGGCGGTACGAAGGTCTCCTAGCGTTCCACAATAGCGGCGTGCGTTGATGTCGAAGAGTTGTTGAACGCCGCGCTAAAGAGCCACAGATTTGGGTCTGACTAAGTCAAGCCGCAGTGGTTCCTAGAACATCCCAACGGGTTCTTAGCTCGTGTGCGAATGGGAACCTGTCTCAACGCCCACGGCGTTACTTTTTAACGGCCTTAACTCTTCAGCTCAGAACAACCCCCGTTTCATTTAAACAACAGAGACCTGAAGTCACGTGTTGAGAAAAATTAGGAAAATGCTCAAATTTAAGAAAGGTAATGTATGTTTCTGTTGAATGCAGAACAATGACATGGAAACTGTACGAAAATTTTCATTGGGCTTAAATTTTGACATCGATAATTAACGTTAGAGTTACGAATGTGAAACTATATGGGCACATATTAACAAATATTCTTTAAAAATATGAAAGGACAATTGTTTAAATGTCAACAGCCATAAACATGCCGACAATGCGAAAATTTAAAATTATATTAATAAAATTTAACAAATACTGAATCTGTGCTTGGGCAGTGAGTTCATCCAAAAAGGAATTTTAATACTACCAACAATTAACTGTAGCGCATTTATAGGTTAAGTAATAAATTCCTGCTAGAATATAATTCGATTCTGTAATTACCTTTGCGTGGGCCCAAAATGTTAACACCTGGGCTAAACTGCATTTTCTGATTACAACCGTATATTACCTGAATATAACAATACAGAATGGAATCCTGTGCAACAGGAAAGCAGGCTTTACGAAATGTGTCCTGAGCTTTTTGTCTCTCTTTGAAATACGACCGCACTACCCAGATCATGCTGTCCCAAAGTCTGTAACACCGTAACGTAAGATCCTTGTATTTGGGGAAGTCCTAGGTTAGATTCTAGGCTCGGAGGTCGACTATATTAACCGAGGTTTTGAAATTTCTCCTTAGTTCCTCCTGGAAAATGTTAGAACAGAACCTTAAATCAAGGAAAGGAAGAAAGGAAAATTGGATGTCCGCACCAAGTTACATGGATATCAGTCAGTTGATTCATAAGTTCTTATTCAGCTTCCATGGACTCGCCTTTTTGTTCTGTTCGGATTCAGAATTCTGAAAAATATAAATCCTTATATTTGCATGGACGATGTCCCATCTCGAGGCCTCTATTCACGTAGAAACAGTACACAACAGCGCATCACGTGGACATTATCAATGCTTCAAGAGACATTCGAACCCTTGGCCACAGACGTGGTCTAAGGCCATACTTGTCTTAGATCCGCGTGATCTCTGTGACTATGGACATGTTCTTTATTTTTTGTTGAAAAGAGCAAGAAACAAAGTCACGCCTGTTTCTGTTGTACCCTAATGAATAACGACGCTCCAGTTATCACGAAGTCCACTTGAATGAAACTTGCCGTGCTTGCAAGCTCATCAAGCGGTTGAGTGCAGCGGAAGGAAACTTGTTCAACTCTTCGCAAAGTTCCCAACATTTTCATTTCCATAGAATCTCTTCCGCTGTCAATAGCGCTGTCTGTGATAGAATTTGTTTTATTAGAGGCTCACCTTGCCCATCACTGCGTTTGACAACCCTTAACGAACTTTGCAAATACTACCCAGATTAGCTATATTATTATTGTTATTAAGTCACTGGATATTCAATCAAGTAAAAGTTTATAATTAAGATTCCGGAATACTAAAAATCGAAATTGAATCTCAAAACAAATGACGTTATCAAATTCCATTTCAACTATTACTGCATTTTGTAAGTTTCTTGCGTCCTACGTTTAGGTACATTTAGTAGGACTTCTAATAATAGTATACGTTATTTCAAATTATTTATTAACTTCAGGAAGGCCTATATAATGTAATAACTGCTTTTCTAACCCACAATTTCCAACAGGAACTGGGCCTTCGTCAACCACGCTTTAAATTACGAGAGTAATATCAATAAATGGCGAGAAACTACAGTAACTGCAAGGTGCAATTATAAAGCAAAGCTTTAGCGACGACTGAATTTGATAAAAAACTATCGGGTTACGAGCCGCGTCAGGTGGCTGAATGGCAAATAAACCATATCTTCTGCCGTTTCGAGAGCAATCTCTGCTCTCATCCTCAGGGCTGCTGCGTAACAAATCTGGTCCTTTGAAGCGCGCTCGCCGATGGGAACTCATCGGCGAGTGAGCTAAGATGGCAGCTTTGTAAGGGGAATTTTCTCTCAAAAGGTAAGCCACCGTCTCACCTCTGATTCTCGGAATGAAACTCTTTGTATCTTTGTAGTTACTTATTCTTACATCCCACACGCCATTCTTGTATTTTACTTTTGTCAAAAAATAACGAGGAACGAAAATTCATTGAAGTACTAAACATTTTACGTGTTTTCAAAGTTTCGAAATAAATAAATGGAGAAACTCAAGAGTTTCCGGTACGCTCTGCTACTTTTGTTGCAAACATTCAAGACAAAGAGACAGCGAGGCATAATAGCAAAGGGCTCTGGTCATTAGTTTATATTTATTCTATTCATACATCTGAGAGCCTGGAAACTGTTTCCCAACATGTCAATACGCTAGAACTTTTGTGCTTCGTGTAAGGAGCACACCGAAGATATAAAATATTTAATTATAAAATACCTTTAAGAAAAAAATTAAAATTTGCTCTAAATCTTCCAGACTGTGAGATTAACTAGTCTCATGTAGCAGAAAAGTTGCTAATTATACATCTGCAAGTTATTTTTTAAACGTTCATGGATGATGAAAAATTAGTCGACTTTATGAAAATCTCAGATATATCACCGTATTCATAAATGTTCTATAAATTACACTATCGATGTGTACGTAATGGTATTAAAATGGATAAGCTGGATAGGACATATAGCATGAGTACAAAATTGTGGTTGGGAAATCTCGAAGATACCACTTGGGGACCGGCCACTCGTCTAATGGCTTCCGCATGCGACACGGGGGTGGCTTTCAAGCTCAAACATCAATATTTGTGTTAATTTGTTAACAATCTCTGCCAATGACGAATTACCAAAGATTTTGCTTTCGTCAACAGATCTCATCCAGCTGCAACAAATCTTTGCCGAAAATAAGGACATCTAAGAATTGAAATACCTATTTTTGGCTTATATTATGGCAGCCTATATAAATTTAACATTTTACAATTAATGTTCTGGAGCTTGGTCAGTTTAAATGCCTTACATTAACAAACAATTTTCCTTTTGTTTATATGCAAGTGTATGCAAATGGCATTCGTCAGGAGGAGTAGAAAGCTTAGGTTCAAAATGAAATGTCAAATAAAACAAATGTAATCAACACAACCGACGGCGATGTCGAAAACGTATAAAATCGATTCTGACATACGAAGGGTGCGGATCGCCTCTTTATCGCAACAAAACAGTAGTGGGAGCGCCATCAACCACGGCTGATTTCCGTCCCATTTTATCAAGCAGCACACAACTTGTCAAATGTTTCCTCGATTGCCAATTCACATGTGAAGATTATTAAGTGCAATCGTTCAAGCACTGTCACTAGAAGAAATTTTAGACTGTAAAGTTAAAATATGTGACCACCTAGTTAAACTGTACGACTGTATTTTCGAATAATTTGTACGTCGAGAATCCATTTCTTCGTACACACTACCTTGTCGCCCGGCATGCAGTAATTGTAACTTTGCATGGATTTTCATAAATAATCTATTCTGGAAGGAAGTAACTGTACATCTAATGTATGTGGCTGGTAAATATTCTTTAGTAGATAGGCATAAGTAGTGGTGAACATTTCACCACTTTCGCCTTCCGGTTTACTTTCACCCGGGTGGTTCACTTTCCCGGTGAACATTCTGAAACATTTTACAAGAAATACGGATATAATAGTTTCGTAAGTAATAAATTAAAAAATATTGAAATAACATCAATTATAAAATACATTTTCAGTCTCTTTTTGTAGTAGTATTGATATTTTCGTCATTTTCTGTCGCTGAGGTCCTTAAAAAATATTACAAATACTAATATAAAAACAATTGAAATGCAGAAGAAATGTAAATAAAGTACAGAATCTGATTTATGAACTGATTTGATATAATTTCCACTGAATAAGGCAATTTTCCGCAGAAGTTAATCACACACCGGTATTCATAAAATTGAAATTGATGTGGTTCAGGTGTGCGCCGTCAGATTAAAATAGCGCTCTCGAAGTCTCTTAACCCCGTTCTATAACCAACGGATCATCAATTTCGTACAATCAACGTCCAAACACGATAACAGCAGTGCAGATCGTAAACCGGATCAACGAATTCTTTTCACATGCAGGCGGCCGGGTTAGCTTTATCAATCAGCGCAATTTTTATTCTTGGTTTATTTATTCACGACGTTTTAATATCTCAAAAAAAATGAATGAGTAATAAATAATGAAGTGCAAGCGATGCAGAAGAAAATTGGGGGGCCCGGCTTCGTGTACGTTGAATAAAGATTCAGAAATATTTTCTAAAACAATACAAGGCAGTGAGCGTACTTCAGTTCCAGTAGCTCAGTAACTTACACGTGACAAGCATGAGTTGAGGTAGATACTTCTTCCAGAAGGCACACTCTTTGAGGCGAGGACCCCTTCCGGTTTTTGTAGAATTCACGTCCAGGGTCAAAAATTCCCTGCCGTAAGCCGTGTGGACCGGCCAATAGGTGGCTGTCCAAGTCCCGTCCTCGGACACACTTGGATTTCTGCAACAAAACAAACACATCACAACCTGATCAAAGTCAAAAAAATTACAAGTAGCAAAAGCAGTTCCGCTGTAGGTAAGTTTGTAAAACGTCGCCGTTAACAGTTCAGATGTCTACAGACAATGAATGGATCGTTATAGGACCGAAAATATTGTACTCCCAGCACTGTGAAAGGGTTCATGGAAAGGACGAGTGCCATAAGACCAAAATATTGACAGCAGAAAGGAACCATTAGTTAATAGGATTTAAGGTTTTCACGGCAGTTGGCTGTCTGGTAGAAGTTTACCAACGTTTCAGCGGTGTCTGCTGCCTCCATCATCAGAGTGGTGATGATGATGGAGAAAGCAAGCACCTCTGAAACACAAATTTTAGTGCAGAATTCCAAAACACTAGTTTCGAAGATGAATTACAAGGAAGGACAGAAAACCTAGGAAGGCATTTAACACAAACAGAAATGCACAAAAGTAGCAGAGCCCTTACCCACATGAGCGCTTCTAGGTATTTATAACAAGGAGAATGGGAGCTTTAGCTCCTCGAACATGTTTTTCTATATACTTAATGATTCCCTTTTAAGGATATCAGTTTCTCTTGGTATATGACGTATACGTATTTTATAAATTTACTTATTTAATCGTCAATATAAAATACAACTCAAGATTCCTTACTGAACCTCCCGGTTGTGTTGTGAGAACTATTCTGGAAGTGTCTGGTTCGATTCTCATTTCAGAGGCCGGCTATTCTGTCATATTTTATCAGGCCCTCAAGAACAATTCCGGACTGTATCACACAACACAGCATAAACCCTTCCATCTAAATTTTTCCAATTAATCACTGAGTATTATTTGTTTTACGAGATGTAGGCCCATGTTATTTTACGACACACAGATTTTCAGGAAATAAATAAATAAAATTCGATTTGAGCTTAGCATCAAAAGAAAGATACTTCTAACCGATAAAAATACAAATTACAATCGACCGACAAATATTAATGTAGATCCACAATACCAAATTTAGTTTAAATTCGCTCAGTAGTTTTTGAGATTATACTTGTACATGTGGGCAGGCACCAGGCGTGAACGACCTTTTATTTCGCTCGCGTTAAGAACTCATAATAAGCGCAAAAATAATTTAACAGACGTTAGAACAGCCATCACTCCTGTTAGCAACAAATTAATTCACATCTAAAGCTAACACGATCATATGTTTACAGAACATGTTGGAGAAAGGTATGTAGGAAAATCAAAGAAATGATGGTTAGCTGTTACTGAAATATAGAACAGAACCTACAGGTCTACTCATGCAAGAAAGATTCATCATCATGATGTAACTACTGTCTTAAAATGACTGACTCAGACCCAGTTTAATACGGCCCCAGGGTTGAGATTTATTTAGAAAACAGAATCCCTGTAAATTCTCTTAAGTTGCGGCTGGTCGCCTGAGTCAGTTGTGTAATCTAATCCTAATAGGACGCTGCTAATCCCTGTGGATTAAAGCGGCTCCACACGGGAGATGTGTCTAGATAGAAACACCGCAGCTAACGGGTCCGGTGAAACCGCAGAAATCGGACCAATCCGAGCGCCTCAGGAGATATCAGACCAATTTTGTGGGCAGGTGCTCTTCTGTGTCAGAGAAAGAAACAGACGTGTACTGGCGTCCTTTTCGACGAAGCTGGTTACGCGTATTGTTGTACGATATCCGTATTGTTTGCACTTCAAAACATGGCGTACCACACACTTTAGCATTAACTAACCCTGAATTTTGTCCATGGAGTACATTTATTGACTCCTTATAATTTTAAGAAAAAACAGCGATTATTTCATTGACAATAACCGATTCCTGTAATGGAGATGAGTTTTTTGGGGGAGGGGGGTAAGACATTGATTTTTATATGACATTCAGTCCAACTTCGTGCTTCAAAGGGCTAATACTAGTCCGTCAGAATTATAGTCCCTGCTGTAAAATTAGGACCATTAAAATATATAAGAGCCAAAATTCAAGGGTATTTGTTTCAGAGACTAAACTACGCGTATGCATTAAAACTGTTGTGCCTTGAAGCCGGCTAGTTAGTTAATTCAGTCGACTGTCAGGAAACTTAAAATTGTGAAATGCGACTTACGAACTAGCTAGGATGGAGTATCCATGACACTGCGAACAGAACTACTATTCTTATAATCGTAGTAATATATCGCGTCTGAATTGCTTAGTGGGCCATGTAAAGACTTAAGGACAGATATGGCGCTTTCAATGTCTAAAAGGGTTGAGCGAAGCTACTGCTAGGAGGGATTAGTAAGTAGCAGACATCTCTCAATTATCCTGCTATTACTGCGAGACTCTTCAAACTACACAAAAGGGAATGTCAGGCAGGATGGAATGTTTTAGCAGCAGAAAGCGAATGGTCATAGTGGGGTTAGTCTTGTCATGGACTGGAATGCCATCCAATCTCATCTGAGGTACAAACACTACCTGCTTTTATCACAGACGACTGTCTCGCAGTTAGATATTAATTATGAAATTCTTTTCATAGCGGAAGCCCAATTCATCTATGTATTGACTGGTTTTGAATAGAATCCTGGTTTTAATAAAACACTACTATTTTAATTCTTTTTAATATATCTCCTGAAAAAAAGGTGGGGAGGACGCGTTGCCAATAAAATATGATAAAAGTAATTTTTATATCGCAAATTAAAAAAAGAGAACACACTAAAGTGCACGTTAATTGCATTTTAAAATTAAAGCTTTGTTCTGCCCGGTTACATACATTCGCGCTGAAGGCGAAGAGGGTATAAAACGTCTGTGATTTGAATACGGGTGACGGAATAACCTGATCAACTTATCGTGATTTACTGCAGTCTCACTAGACCAGTGTGTGGACACTGTCTTAAAATAGGCAACAGCAGTCAAATATACCAATTTTAAATAATGTTGTATATAATCTACCATTTCCCATTTTACTTTTCATTTTTATATAGTAGAACAGAAAAAACTGAATTAATTTAACAGAAGTCAACATAGGAATCGATTTTTCTAGGTGTATATTCTTAATTTATTCATTATAATTAATGAAAATACACTTGTACTACAGCTAATAAAATTTCGTAGCAATCACACTAAATTACCCTACATTTATAATTTGGCATTAACAACAAACCTTATTTCATAAAAAGTTAAAAGAACTTTACTTGTACTACTTTAGCTCTTATTTATTCATTACAACGTCCAGAACAGCTCAGACGGGTAAAGAGGACACACTCTCCCGAGACAAAGTGAATGGAGGGTTACGTTCACTAATTACATATGCACATCTAGCCACTGACGAGGCTGATAAGTGAGAAGCGATACAGTTACACCCTATCATACATTTTTTGTATTCGTGCTTAGGTAGAGATCTTGGTTTATGCACATATTGGAATTATGTGTCAGGTCGGACTAGAGTTGTGGAAATGTCGTCACTCAAACATCAATTCAGACAACTTAAGGCTTACTGCAGGTCCTTAGAGAGACGCTGGAAAGTCTTCTAGTTCTGCATTCAAACTCATCTTCAGTGAAAGTTTGTGTACTTTTAAATGAAATGTATATAATGAATGCAAAACGGGGAGGTATCTTTAATGCTCTATTATCTAAACCAATGAACGAATGACTAAAATGTTATTTAACGACATTGGATTACTGCAGAAGCCATCTAACACCAAACAAAATTATGATCGTGTACGTAAATTAAAAACAAAACAGTAGTAAAATATATGAAGATATCTGTCTTCTGGGTTGTTGCGCTGTGTAGTCTGGTCGATGTTAACCAACGTTTCAGAGGTCATACTGCCTCCGTCATCAGGGCGAATTGTTAACAAACACTCACCCCTGTAAAAACCAGATGAATGAACTGAATCAGTGAAGTATCTCACCTTATGTGCCTGAGCTGTGTTGATGAGGGGCCCCAAAGAGCATGAGTGTTCCATTCCAGCAGTATCACCTCTGAAACGTTGGTTAACATCGACCAGACTACACAGCGCAAAAACCCAGAAGATAGAAATCTTTATACTCACCGCTGTGAAAACCTCAAATCATATACAGTAAAATATTTCGTGGCACTGCTTTGTTATTCGCGCAGACAAATCGTAAAGAAAAAAAAACCCACTTCGGTCAGGATAACTGATGACCTCATCATCCGGAGTTGCGCTCAGCTAACCTGCTGGATAACGTCAAGTTCATAATGACTGTTCTGTCAGACCAAATCCTCGACCTTCAGCTTTATAGGTGGACGCCCTGCTGTAACGGCGAAGACAGGAAATGGAGAAAGAATGGAGGAGGATGTCAGGAAGTCATTAAGAATTGATGAAATGGACGGAAGTATTTCACGACCGGAGATAAGTGGGGCTAAGGATAGAATTGTGGGTGGTGGCAGAAATTACGCTCTTCGATCTGAGATATCCTTGTGCAGATGTGTAAGAATCACGCCCGACCTTCAATCGATGGGACACTCCGAAAGAGGGTTCAAATACCTTTCAGGGCATGGACCTTTTTCGAAATTTCTTTTATTGCATAAGGTTCATAACATAAATGTATAACTGAGTAGCTCGTATATATCTCTCCGTCCCTTCGCATGTTTGGTACTGGGGGTCTAGATTACAATAATCGCAGACGGACGTAATAAAATTTTGGTGACGTCGATTTAATTTAACTTAATTTTACGAACGGCTTGTCGCAAGACCTTAAATTAAAACACGTTACAATTTGGCGAATATTTTAAGAAGGACATGGGAAATAATGTATAACGATATTGGCCTATTTACTATTTTTGTTTTGTTAATGTGTGAACAATTACCGATGGTGTTGCAGCTCAGAATATTCAGCGTTGAATGATAATCTGAAAAGCATAAGGAGGAAAATGATCGTGGCCTAATTTAAGGTATTAACTGCATGGGTCCGAGTCCTTCATGAGCAGATGATGATAGCTTAGTTAGTCAAACTACTTTCATGGAACACAAACGCCCATTATTGTGTTCTCAAGAGTCTGACACCGGTCTTCAGTTGTACCTATGTGAGCACAATGTGAGATAAATATATTTTTATAAATCCGAAGTTGAAGTACTTACTTCCGGTCTTCCATTTACCTCAAATGTAATGTATTTTCAAGAAGTGTTCTACATTTCAAGCTGATTCAGTGTATTCTTTACATTACACACCGTTTACAAAAAAATCGACTAAAAACACTCTCGACCTATGCTGTTGCGTGTGAAGCCGCAGAACATGTCCGAGAAAAAACTTCATAAAATTACGGAAAAGTGGGAAACTAAAAATGTCATAATTAGGTTCTTGAAAAATGTAATATATTGCGTCTGAAGAGCCTCCAATTTAAAATAATATGCTACTGTAATAAGTTACCGAATTTTGCACATTAATTTAAGTTAAAGCAGTTCCTATAAATCAAGTTTCCTTTTTCACTCATTAAAATACGCCATAATATATTACAAAAGATATTGTAGCCCTGACTTTTTACCTCTCTATTATAGTCCCTATAATTTTCCAACAAACCTTACAACTCGAAAACTATTAATTAACTACGCTAGCTTACGCTAGCATAAATAAATCACAACGTTAAGGTCTTATATGGTTGGTTTAAACTACAAACTTGTAGTTGGGCCTCCTTGTGTACCCGGGCGAAACTAGACCTTACCGTGCCATTAAGCCTTCCTTTTGCTTGTCTCACAGTTGGTGTCCCCAAGCTCCACCGTTCACCTCCGCCCCGTCCTTTCACGTATAATATATTATTTTAACCCTGCTGACTATGCAACACACCATACACGTCGGTGCAACAGGTTGCGCCACGTATACCACATTTTCTTCTTCTTTGTCATCTCTCGTTTCTGAACACAAGGACAATAGGAATAGTAAAGGAGAGAGGAGGATATTGTTGCTAGCTTGAAAACGCATTGCAGATGTTGGGTCTGCCATTACTGTTCCTTTCTTTGTTTAGATTTTTTGTCGTTGAATTTACTTCAACGTTAACATGAAAATACTACCTGAAACAGAACATTGTAATTTATTAAATAATGCTTTTAAGGTTTAGTATTTGAAGTGAATTATAAAGTCACAGTGGCCAGAAAATATTTCGTGATACAAATTTGTTAGTTTCGGTCACTTAAAATCAGAATATTTCGAAATGCATTCAATCTTATAATGCACAGGAAGTGTGAGGGCTCTTCAGAAGTCTTCATACAATGTGTCTGTTATAAATGAACGATTTCGACCAAAATTGGAATGTATCGATAGGTTTTAGCAAAACCCCCTCAAAATTAAATTTAATCAAAAATTCATTTAGTCGTTGTAGAGTTATACAGTACGGACGGACGGACAAACCTGTTTTCTGTAGTTATCCAATAAATTAAAAACGATCGAGTAGCATTGAACTAAACCCACTATTTGAAGGAAAGAAGAAATTCATATTCAAAAAGAAGAATCTCTCTCCGTTTCTGAAAATGCAGGTTTATTCCCAGATGTAAATAACACGACTACGTATTCGGATTTAAAACTGCGACGTTTAGTTACTGGAATGCCTGAGGTAAAACGATAGATACAACATCCCCTGCACATTCAGGCGTCGATTTAATAAAAAAAACTGGATTTTAAGCCTTTGACGTTATTTTGGATGTTGGCTAAATTTATCTCGTAGTTATCCTGTAGTTTCCAATCTCTTTCCTGCCTGTAGCTGAACTTCTCTTTTACCTCTGCGCCGACTTAACACTCCCTGAGGGTTTTTTCTAACATCTGACGTAAAGGTAAATTTCATTTGAAAAATGAGATTTTCCGCAATATCAATATTGTGGCTGAGGTCTGACTACAACTTGTCACCTGTGTTTTCTTTTTCTCTTCTTGTTGAGTCCCTTGTGTAGTGTTTCTGTTGCATGGGATTCAATTCCGGATATCACGTTTCGAAGTACGCCGAAGGATATTGGTTTGGAGTGAAGTGGTAAAACACAGTCCCACGGTAATTGCTACATACTTCCAGTCATTGGGCCATAAAAGTTTAAAGTTGTATTCCACTTTGAAGAACACAGAGACAAAGCTCAAGTCAGTCTTAACCCCTGTACAGGACAGAAATATATAATCAGCCTGACGCTCCGGTCGCATTACTCCCAGGAAAATAATTCTCTATATCTACTGGACAGGAAGCTGATTTGATCCCAAAGTACGTCCTAGCGAGGTTGCAAAGAGAAAAATATTATTGGCCTATCAGGGATTCAGATATATATTGTTTACATTTTTAGTCAACAGTACAGATACTACACGGCATACAGAGATAAATATTCCTCCCTAGTTATTCGTTAAATATATGATAATACTGAAAATGGTTTCAGAAAATAATTACAGATATTTATAGGTTATAGAATTAATATCAAGTACGAAAATTCTGTGCGCAATTTCGTTTATTCGAAATGTGATAAAGTCTGATTGAGCTTCACATGGCCAGTACAGACAAAGAATAAATCCATTCGACTATCAGTGTTTGCCAAAACCTTGTAGCCTATGATGACGTGTAGTACTGGATTGATTTCATTACTCTTTTACAACTGAACATTGCAGAATCCAATAGATGAAGGGCGTGAACATTTTTAGTACTAAATATTAAGAAATAAAAGTGTTGACTTTAAAACAACAGACCATTTGATTTTAGTGTTTTGCACTCCAAGATAAATTAGACCTTCTGATAGTAACATACGAGGCTTATAGATGGAGTGACGGCAAAGCAACTTTCATTTATAACCTGGGTCATAGATAGAACCCTTCAAACAAGGGGGTGGGTAGGCACTGTCGTGGTTCTTTACAGGAAATCGAACGTTTGTCAGCCTGTCCAAGCACACAAGCATTTTTCCTACTGCACGCTCTCAGCTGGCATACAGGAAGCACCAGTCATCTCCAGAGAATGATGGAATTGAAAATTTAACCCTTCGAACCCGAAACTCTTCCAGATATTATTAAAGAATTCAGTCCTTACCTTAAGAAAAACAACGCGTATCCATTACAAAGATAAATTAGTTAATGCTCTTTAAGTAAATAATCCCTGTTTATGGCGAGAAGTACACGAAACACATAAATATAGAATATAGAATTATAGATTTTAAAGCAGGTGGTATACATAGCAACAACAGGACCTTGAATGATTAAATAGGCTGCAATCACATCCTTCCAATTCTTACAAATTCACCATTCGGGATCATCTTACTATTAAATATGACACTATATAACCTCTGCAGCTGAAACAATGTCGTAAAAACCTACGTTTTGATTAATCAGTCTGTAGTAAATCTCTTTACTCATCGAATTCAAATGATTATATAAGCGAAAAGTAAAGATAAAATGGAAGGATGTGAGGGCGGAAAGATGGGTGATAGGACAGGCGAAAGATACATGGATAGGAAAATATTCAGAGGTAGAGAGACTAACGGACAGACAGACAGATGGACGGACAGGCAGGCAGTCCGCTGATTAGTTTCCTTTCGATACAAGAGCCTCTACGAACATGTATCTTAATAACACGAAGTTGCCATGAATTTTTAAACTATCACGATGCATCGACTAGCTTCATATGTTTCAGAATCCCTTGCTTCGTCCCTGGATAGCGACCGACTGTATTTCTTGATAGGGTTAGAATGAAGAAACGTGCAACGGAATGGAAATAAGGTTACTAGTCCCAAAGGGTTGCAGACAGACAACAGGACAGTCGGACGAACGAAGAGGGTCCCTCCAGAGCTCTCTCTTTCCTTCCGGAACCAACAAGCCATTCTGCCTAGTCCGAAACTTGGATCAACTTCTTTTAGTTGTTATGGAAAGTTGGTCGATTTCTTAGTTATTTAAAGGTTACAGATCGTTGTTGGTGTGAAAAGATGACCGTATCGTTTGGAAGGAAGTGTCAGTATTTATCTGCAGAGGCTGATAAAACCACGATAAGACTTCTGTTAACGAAGTCGGCAGCCCGTTGAAATTTAAACGGGGTACCTACCCCCACGAACAAAACTCTGGAGTACCATCGCTTCACAACCAGGCTGTGAGAATTATCAAGCTATTAATAACGTAATTATAATATAAAAATATTTAAAAACTTATGTATGATTTGAGGTTTCCACGGTGGTGAGTAGGAAGATTTCTGTCTTCTGGGTTGTTGCGCCGTGTAGTCTAATAAATGTTTACCGTTTCAGAGATCATACTGCCTCCGTCATCAGGGTGGTTCATCGCCCTGATGACGGAGGCAGTATGACCTCTGAAACGTTGGTTAACATCGACCAGACTACACGAC
>NW_019059928.1:809353-826442 GCF_000696155.1 Zootermopsis nevadensis
AACTTAATATCCGGCTGTGAAATGTATAATACGTGGCTGAGTTTGCATGTACAGCCTATGTTGTTATAAGCCCTATGTGTAATATAAGGCCTGTTTGCTTTACCCCACACTTTGAAAGTTATACCACTTGTCCATTCCACGTCCATTTGCACACTAACCGTTGTAGCTGTGTTGTGGTTTGGCGCACAATGTTTCCATTTAATCTATTCTGTGCGCCCATTTTCCTCTCGTCCACACCTGGCGTCTCAGCACCGTCTATAGCACACAACGAATTTCCTTCCTGAGAATCATCTTTTGTTCCATCTAAGGCGGTACTTTCATTGAAGCGATCTAATAACATTTATGTAGCCTGCTCCTTACAACTTATATTACTGCGTTATATGTTATACAGGACAATCGGACGATAAATCTCCATGTATAACTTTAGTGGTAAGTTCCCAGCAAATTGAACGCTACTTGCATATCACTTCTGGTATCAAAATCTCTAATTTATGCAATGCAAATTTTGCAAAGCTTATCTGTAATCCGTTAATGGAACATTGATTATACAAGCATGCGAAAGTAAATATAATTTGAACGTGTAATTTACACTGCCAATAAACTGAACCAATTTTTTTTTAAAAAAAGTAACTAATTAACAGCATGATGGAGATGGGAACAGGCAATTATATCAAATAAATAGGGTTTTACGGTGTGTATTGGATTAAAATGGCTGAGGACATGTTACAACAGTCAGGCAGGTGTTTCGGGTAATTTTTTGGCCAGCTGACTTATCAGCTGCTCAAGGACTGCGGACTATAGAGTCACTTATTTAGTTCTCAAAGCTCCGACAAAATATAAAACTTCAAGGCCAAAGCTCTAAATTCAGTACTGCCGCCATCTTGGTATGGACCAATACTCATTATAAATGTATGTAAAATCTTCTGGTTTGAAAGTTCTGTGTGTTGCTTCCTGCTATAAACCGACTTTAAGGCACGCAAGATTTGTGGTGAATAATTTTTAATTGTGAATTATCAGTGTTTTTTCCATTTAAAGCGGAATGGTAACTATATGTACCAGCTGCTTTAAAATCAGTAAATATGAATTTTGTACCGATGTGTTTTATTTGTGGTATGGACTGGATTCTTAAGTAGTACTTAGTTAAACTTCAGTTTCAAAGAGTTAATTATGATATCTCTTCGATTTTAGTTCCACAAAAGGCATTAAGTTCTACACTGTAAATAAGCACGTTTGAATACGATATTGCTAATTTTGATTTACTGCACAATATAATGCAGAGAACTGGTCCCTTAAAACTCGGCTTCCCTTTCTTCTGTCAGTTAATCGAAAAAGTTTGGAAACGAATGCTTTGGAATTTAGTTACTTACAGAGTCGGATTAGGCACTACTAGAATCCCTCTGCAACATATTTGGCATGAGCCACACACGATATGTTTACCTTCTCCCCATGGAATTCCGCCAATAAAGCTTCCATCACACAGACTAAGATTAGACAATCTAAGAAAACTGTGTCTGCTAGTGACTGAACAGGTGTTGCATGTGGTACTTTGATCTTTCGAATTTCCTTAGGGAATTGGATCCATTGAAACATGTTTTTATTTCAACACCACATGAATATTATCACAAGTTTCACCTTTATGCAATTCCATATACGTGCAGTAGTCGTAAACTGACGTCAAATATAATCGGAGAATCTTTTGAAAACAGCGGACGAAATAATACTTTTGTATATTTTAATCGCTGTGTTTAGGTACAAGGTAGAAGATAAAATTTGTACTAAACGGCAACAACATTTCCCTCACTCAATCTGTTCTAAATTTATCGTAAACGTAATTTTAAACTGCTATTTCCATTGCCAGTCTTAGGATAATTAACTCAGAATTATTGTACCGGAATGGTTATGTAGCATTTTTCGAATAAATATGCAGTTTTATGTATACTCTGATATTAAATAATAATGTAAGTAATAGTGTGGTTAAATAAGAGTCATATTAAAAGTAAGATTCTAATTACTTAGATTAATTAATGAAACTTTCTTAACTACGTAAGTTATAACTGTAGCGTCGCGCAGAATTCTGATCATTAATAATAAAGTGGGAAAGGTGTGGTTGTTAATTAATGTTATTGCAGCATTATAATTGACATTCAACACAGTTAAGAGTGACATTCTTACAATAACTGCTTATATTATTGTATTACTGTTACTGAACCCGGTTCTAATAGGAACAGACATTCCTTCAGTTCTTGTTTTACTAATTTTGATTTCTTCAATAATAGTGCCAAACCTTAGCGACCATTCACTTTATTAATCATCTCAGCAGCAAAAATATATCACTGTTTTCCAACATTACATTTCACGCTTGTGATAAACACAATGCTAATCTCTCATTGGGTAAAGCCAGTCCCATCGGCTTAACCATGTACTGCGTTGATATCCATCGAAGTGGCAGTGGAAGCGACTGCCCATTTCTCAAGCTGTCTCGAACTGGATCGACCTATGACCTCACACTGCTTAAACCTCTCCAGTAGTGCCCAATCCCATTCATTGATATTCCCATCAACGACCTTTTCGAGAACAAAATATTTCCATACCAGAAGGACCAGTGATTTTAAGCGAGATATCTCTTGTAACATGGATGGAGTTCAGTGTGAAACTGTATTATTCCGAAGTCTCTATAACTTCGTTTAAAATCTACAACCAATAGTTAACCTGTATATGTGTGCGAGTTCAGTCAATAGCTAGCAACAGAGAACCGCTTTTATACAGACTGTGTCTCTTTCCGGATTAGACAGCCGTGTACCCCGATTGCTGACTGACTGCTTGTCTCTCAGCAGTAAAAAGACGTATCATCATATTGCTGCAGCCATATGCACGCCTTTCAGCTTGTTCCAGGAAATGTACTCTGTTACAGAATTCTAGAAAAATATGTGACATTTCTCAGAACGTGCACGTGTTGGAAGTCTATAAGTCTTCACGATGACAAACAACCCTCGATGGGTTTGAAACTTCCTGGGGTTTAGACGAAAAATCAATTTGTGCATGACAAGAGTAGTATTTTGTGATATGCTAAAGCGAAGAGACAACTTGGAATACGAAGGTACGGATAAACCATTTTTGAAGAAAATCATAAACTTAGATTTGAATATTATAGAGTGTAGATTACAAAATTAAAATTGCCCGACAGCTATTAGTGTAAAACTCAATGGCAGATTGAATCAAAACTTGTCAATTAGTTTTGGATAACAAACATTCTGACTGATATACGAATCCCATTATGCGTTTACTTTATGCCGAGACGCTCGGAGTCGGTTTTCGAACATCATATCCAATGAAATCTCAAGACTCATCTTCGTTAAATATGACATCTTTTGTCAGCTTTGCAACACCTATCGTCGGGGCTCTCGTCTGGGTTCGTACGTCATCACGAGATATTAAGTTTTTCCAAGAAAACGTCGTCATACAATCAGAAGACAACACAGCGAAATAACCCAAAGACCAGAATCTAAAAGTATACTAGTTACTCGCGAATTTACTTTAATAAAGCACCAGATTCATATAAAATAAACTTTTCTAATTGAAATCTGAGTGAAAGTTAAGTTAAATATGTAGATATGTGCCTCTTCTGTGTGTTACTTGCAGGACTACGATTCTGCCGAGGTTTACAAACAAATTTATCTCATATACCATACGAAACTTGCCTGCATAGCTAATCGGGAATCAATAGGATGTTCATAATTAATTATGTCTCACACCAGGCTAACGGATTGTCTCTCGCTGGAACACATTTCAAGATAAAGGAACCAGAATGCTGTACAAGACAGGCATGCTAATTAAATTTTCTGCGTTCTGCTCATGGGTTTAATTAATTTAATTTAATTATATTTATTTATCTTAATTAGTGCCTCAGGTGTTAATCACACAAAACCAGAAAAAAAATAAAGGGCTCGGTTTAAATTGTATGAAAAATACGAGAGAACCGCTTTCCGTTTCATTTAGCAGAAGAATTCGAGAGCTCCAGTGGAAAAATACGTCACGTTGTTAGAAATCGCAAAACACTTGAATTTTAATTCCGAATACGGAGGAAGCAGGTAGTTCATATGAATGCAATAAAACCAGAAGGGACGACCACGCGTTTCCTCAGTTCCAGAAGAATACATTTTTAGTCATCGTCTCAATTTAAAATCAATAACGGGAACAAAAATAAATCAAACAATATGTTAAAAGTGAGATTTCAGGTTCTTACGGCAGGGAGTACGAAGATGGCTGTCTCATGTGCTGTTGCGCCATTTAGTATTGAAGAAGTTTAGCGGCGTTTCAGAGGTGCTTGCTGCCTCCATAAACAGGGCGATTAACCCTAATGATGGAGTTAAACAGTTGTCATACGCACACAAAAACATTATCACAAACAAACATACACAAAACACGTCTCAACTCATTTATTTATTTAAAAATCACATCTAGGTCCATCTGTGTTCTCCATTCCATAGGAATGTGTTCTACTGTAAGCGTTTATGTTCATATGTTTTATAAATACTTACAAACAACACGATTTCAAGGAAACGAGAAAAAAATACGTTCCTAATTCATCAAAGCTTCCACCTTCACATAAATAAAATAAGAATACAAGAAACGAGGCATGTGACGTAGAAATGACGACTCCTTCCCGTCCGCCTCAAATTCCATAAATTTTTCTAACCAACGAATATTTATTATGCGTTTCTGGACGAAAGTTAGGTGTAACTGGAAGAAAGCTTAATCAAGCATCACAGATTCAACTGTGATGACTTTCATATGCATGATAGAATTTAAACTGGCTTTCCTTTTAACGACACCTTTTTTGTTTGTGTGTTATGTTTAAAGTTTCGGTTCTTGTAACTATCTCTAAAAATAAACAATAAATACCCTTATAACGGAATTCCAAAGGAGCTAAACAGTTGTTGTTTCACACAGATATTTATACATAAAACGATTACGCATGACAAACTCATATATGTATTTATTTATGACTCAAATCACAAGCAAGAATTTTATACTACTTAAGTACCTTACGCTGTAACTTAGCAGTACAATTTTCATTTCCTCTCTTCTATATCCTCCACAGACACGTTTTGCCGATTACTTCTTACTGTATACGCGGGGAAGACATTAAGGTTCATGGAATAATGGTGATAATGTGAAGCTGGTACATTTAAATTTTCGGAACACTATCAGGTTTGTAAAAGTTTCGAAATTTCGTCCCATCACTGATTTTCACGTACGATTACAATAAGAATATTAGTAAATGTATCTCTGACAACTAAAATACGCTCTCAAAAACAATTCACGAAAAAGGATTTGCATACATCTAAAAAAAAACATTATTCGATCCACTGTGATAAATATAAGTTGTAAACATGTCACTTTTATACACCGTGTATGAAAAACCACAAACAATTCTGTGCACTCTTAAGATTCAGACCATAACGATCTGTGTATAAAACTTTGTTTTGTTTAAAATATTTGTACAACACTTTGATTTTTAATACATATTTGTTTCCCCCCTTACGATTCCTTTGTACGTTCTTACGTCTTACAAATTTAGAAGTTTCCTTTCTTTGTATCAAAACGGCATGGATTTATACTTTGGGGAAACCAAAAATGAGGACAACGGTAAAGCAGTTGTTCCCGAATCCTTATCCTTATCGCTTCAAACACCAAACAGACGCACCGAAAGACCAATTCATTTAAGTTCCTTGACAATACTTTTATAAATTCCTTCCGATGAGAAAACACAGCAGGTTACAAGCCTATATGAAACCACGACTATGAACTGAGCAGCATAAAACAATATTTCCATAATTAAATTCCATTTTACTTGTGCGGTTGTTTTGAATTGGGAACTCTTTAACGAAACCAGCTGGAAGCCGTCTCCTTTGGAAATATGAAGTTAGACTACTTCTGAACGTAAAACTTTCCATTGTTATAAATTCCAAATTTGACTTCGAACACACAATGAAAGAGCAACAGCGGGACGAAAGAGAAAAAGTGATATTTTAGAACGAAGGACAGAAAGACAGTCACAGAAGAGAGGGCGAAGACGCTTCGTGTCTCATATTCTCTGTGATCAGGCAACGAAGAAATGACTTGCCCTCCCTCATAGACTACGCATTCACCTGTTCTATTTCCATTGTCTACTTGGTTCGTTGAACTTTCAATTATTCTACGGGCAATATTGCTCTGTTACCCTCGCTCTCATAACTTGCCAACTTATTTAACTTGCCTTACGGTAGGAGGTGGGAAAACATAACGGAGTATGTGAAATGGAAGATTGGTAAATAAATTTTCCAAGCGATTCTAACGCCAGAATCCTTTTACGTCTACATCATGATAAATTATCAGTAATTTTATAATTAAATTAAACAGAAATTTATTCATTAATGCAGTGTTCTGTCCTTCCATTCTTAACGCCATTTGCTGTCACCCTCAATAATGTTTAATATGGATTTACTGACATAAACAAATTGTGGGTTACGGACAGTCTGTAGCGTATACAGAACTGAAATTAATTTCGGTAGACTAAAGACTGACGTCATAACCGCAGAGGTAAAAATCAAACCGTGGTACATATCGCAGGTCTACGAAGCACATGTTCGAGATTTCAAACCGATCGACATAATACACGAAGTAAAAAAGAAAAATGGCTATTATGTGTACGGCGTGTAGTTCTGAATCCTATTGTGGCGGTGACGACTTTTCTCGAAAATTACCATTGACTATTACTGCAATTCTTGGCAGAGCTAATGATCCGTATTCTGTATAACGAATAGGCCTAAAAAAATACACGAAACGTAAGTGGAAAGATTAAAAAATACGCAACCGGAGACACGGTGTGTGGGCATACAATACAGTCCACCAAGATGCTCCGCTTTGTATCGCTGGCAGTTTCTTTTTAAAATACGGTCACATTTTCAAAACAGTAAAAAGAGCAGGAAACCCGTCCCCCAACCGCACCAACGCTCTCGAACCCCCTCTCTTCCTGAAGGTACTGTATTTGACAGTCTTCGCCCTCTTCTTATTCCACGAAGCGGAATCCTTCAGATATTATTAAGTGACCGAATCATGTATAATAAATAAGGCAGTCCGGACATGTAACACGAACGAAGAAAATGGATAATGCATATAAAAATTTAGTCGGAAAACCAGAAGAGAACAGGTCATTTGGAGTATGTAGGTGTAGATGGGATAATAATACTAAGTTTGAAGATTTCTGTCTTCTGGGTTATTGCGCTGTGTAGTATGGTAGATGTTTACCAACGTTTCAGAGGTCATACTGCCTCCGTCATCAGGGCGATGAATTCGTCAATCACAGAAGACAGAAATCTTCATACTCACCGCTGTGAAAACCTCAAATCATACAATACTAAGTTTGATTTGAAAAATATTAAATTTGAGGGAGTGAACTGGATTAGGCTGGCATACAGATGTAGACAGATGTCTGTATTGTAGTTTGTTGCGCGGTGTAGATTGGTAGAAGTTAACCGACGTTTCAGAGATGTTTGCTGCCTCTAACATGAGGGAAACTAACAACACGGAAATCTTACGAAACGCTGTATTTCTCGACTATAAATGAGACGCTGAAATTGTACGAACGAATTCTCTGTGGTGACATGTTTCAAACACGTCCGGACAGTAAGCCGGTGACAGTTTATTTACTAACAGCTCTTGTTTGTTTAAAGTCAGCTTTTCATGCTCCTGGCTCATCAGCGCCACAAAACAAAATAATGCTGTTGTAGCTTTGTCCCCAAACATGGCTAATTTTGTCGGCGTTTACACGTACAATGTGGGCTGCATACAATTACGGTTGTGTGGTAGTGGTAAAGAATTTCCATTACATGTTTTTGGTTTCCCTTCCCAATTTACTATTTGGTGTCGAGTAAATTAGTTATTGTGGTTATCTGTATTCTGTAATTCTTTTTTGTACGCCCATAATTTCGCAATATTTTCCCGTCGGCGTAGAATTCTTTGTTGTTTGTTAATGCTTGCCCTATTTCACCTTGTACCACAAAATCTTCAACAATAAATAAGTTGTGCTTCTTATATACCCTTCTCGTCTTCCGTATGAACAATACTTTACCGAACATTTTAATCCTTAGGTTTTTGGAGAGTAGACAGGAAGATGACAGAGGGTAAAATAAATTATGGGAAGCATTCCCCGAATTTAATCTACTCGAAATATTTACGTGCATATAATTTATCTCTATTGCTGTCTTTTCCTAGTATTAAACTTTGCTACAGTTGGTTGCAAAACCGTAGTTCTGAATCCTTTATACCGTAACAGACATTTCAAAACCTCAATATCTTACTAGGCCTATTTGATTTGTTTAATTTATACTTCGTTAATGATATGGATTTATATAGTGTCGTAAACTTAGATAATGAACGAGTAAACAGAATTATAATGTGAAATTTCATAGGTTCTGATCGCATCGTCGTTGAAGACGACTGTTTTCTGAGATGTTGCGTCATGTAGTCTCGTAGACGTTTATCGATAGATAGAGGCAGTAAGCACCTCTCAAAACCCAGTTAAATCATACCAGACTACACGGAGAAACATCCCAGAAGACAGACATCTTTAAAATCACAATGGCCTTGTGATATATGGCATTTACGTTCTCGTACCGCTGGCATACTGGAATCACGGGTTTGAATCCTGCTCAAGACATGGACAAGTGTAAATATTTTTCTACGTGCCTCTGTAGGCAGAGATTTGTGATAACCCAATTTCCCATCGGGAGTTCTAATAGTATTTAAAACATAAATATTTTCAAATTTTATTCTGAATCGAAACAGGCCACAGAGACAAACTAATTCGTGAAAGGCGAAGAAGCACACTAAATGAGCAACATTACACGCAGTTTAATACAAGGCGCATTTAACAAATTTAAATGCTGAGGTATAGCGTTATTGTCTCGCTACTGAAGCAGCAAGCCTTCTTGGAAAACGCAATGGAGTTGGAGATAGTGGAGCCGCAGGGAATTATCTTTAACACGTTTCTGTGACACGAAGTGCAAATAGCAACAAGCTTTCCTGTTGTGAACATCTGACAGTTCTAGCTACGCAGCTGAATTCTGTTTTCTCTAGCAGAATCAAGTCACTTCTATTAATTAGCAATATAAATACGTGTGGCAATATAGTGCAGAAATGTTTCATACTTAGATGAATAACTTTTGATTCAATTTTATTAAGGTAATTAATCTCGTATGGGTATATTGTTGTTGTTATGGATATTTTGCAAACCTTCTTACTTTATCAAGCCGGGATAGTACCTTCAAATAGGCCACGACCAATTCTTTCCACATCGGTCCTAGTTCAATTAATTAGGCCAAGGCCTTTATTCTTGCTATTTTGTCAACAGTGTCCATTTAAGTAGCTGATGTATCAGAATAATTATCCGAATCCTTTACCAGCAAATTAGTTGGAAATCAATTCTAATTCTGCAATATTCCTTTCCTGATTCCAGTCATCGTAATTAAACCTGGTTTTTCTGTAGGACGTCCGTGGTATCTTCTTTCCTTGGACTTGTACGGGCACAGTAGCTTCGGGATTAGGTTTTTAGGAATTCTTTAGAAATGTATTTATCTTTATATTAACATCATTATCTCTTTACTGGTTGTGTATTTATTTACGCTGGAGTTCGCCATTTTTTAGAAATGTATTTATCTTTTTATTAACATCATTATCTCTTTACTGATTGTGTATTTATTTACGCTGGAGTTCGCAATGACGTGTATTCTTTGAGAGATGCTGTGCGCATCGTTTAAGAATTGCCTTTTCGTGTATTATTCATGGCTACTCAATGGTAATGTAGCGTCGAGACGCTGAGGTGTACCCAAGATGGGTGCATGTGTCTGCCTGCCCCCAGAGACCCTTTCGAAATGTTTCCCCTGTGTGTGGAGAATACTAATGAGCCACCCACACACGTCTGAATTCTTAAAGGATGAAAAGAAAGCAGACTGCTGGCTGCCAAGAGCTTACGACTGCACAAGCATAACGCGAGAATGAGATTCTGAGCTACGCTTGACTGAAATGAACACTTCTTTTAAGTAAGATACGCTGTGCTTTCTTCGAAGCCTGTCAACAATGCGAGAAAAAATAGGAAGTTCATTTTTGACAAACCGAGCGCAAATTTAATCTCTCAAACCAGCTGACAGACTGGGAGGAAATTCTAACTGAACTTTATTTTGATGCATATCGGGCCACTATGTTTTATTTTGAGGTCAAATGAAACTTCTATGAATTTCTCGCTAATAGTTCATTGTGCGAAAAATAAACATGACACACAAAATGGAACGAGATTTAAACCGAGGTCTATGGAATACAGTAAATGATCCTAATCACTGCACTGCTAAATACTTGATGAGGTTTTGATCTCTCATATTAATGACAATTTTTTATTTGTGAGACAGTAATTTACGTTGTTCTACAGGACATATATAATTTTAAGGTTGTTTAAGCTACATTCTGGGGCCAGACTCCTGTCTTATTGCGATTTATTGTGAATGTACACTTGAAATACGCTTCTGAATGAGAAGTTAAATAACATTTTAAGTAAAAATCATGTTTCGAATTTATCGGAATTAAAGAAAAATCATGAGGGACTTATTTGATGTCTCTTATTCTTTCTCCTGGCGGATTTCCGCAAATAAATGTTCCTTAAGAAATTCTTAGTTATTTACTTCAACTAACCTAGAAATACTAGGCGAAGAGTACAGAGTAGTCTGTCAGAACTGAGAAAGAAAATAAGAAAGGGATGGGGTAGAAGAAATGTTATTCCAGTTTGATACATTTTATAAGTTCGTGGGATACGACGGAGATCAGGCTGAGAATATTGCAAAGGCCCACTGACACTGAATGTTACAGCTGTGGCATGTTTATTGAAACCACTTCTTAACCCCCAACACAGAATGACTCACTGCGTAATTTATGTAAAGCCTGAGTATCGAATATCTGTAGAGTGAAACTTGGATGCTTCTGTTTTAATCCAGTAACCAATGTCAATACTAAATTTGTTTTGTTTTTTTGCAGAAAAATGTAGGCGTAGTTGAATGACATTAGGTAGTTTAAATCGGGATATAACATATTGATAATTAACGGAAAATCAAAAAAACATTTTATTATTAGTATACGTTCCTGTATTCTTATTAATTCGAATGATAAATATCGTCTCTTCTCGATAATTGTATCTTGTAGGTCGAAATTAAGGTAATTTTTGCCAAAATGTGTGCAACCGTTATAAGACGTATAACTATTACGCAGCCTACTAGTATGTGTCTGTACATGTCTGCGTCTAGCATAGATTATCGCCACCTCAAATATTAGCACATTTTATATTCTTTCTGTAAATCTTAATTTTAATATCGGTTCTTGAAGCATAAAGGGATTTAATGCTAGTTTGTCTTCTACCTCACTTTCGCCTGTGTTCAATACAAAGCTTTGGACTAGTGACATTTATCGAATATATTCACATGTTAAGGCTATACCTAAAATATATATTCATTTAATAAAGATAACTTTCGTAGTAAAGAGTAAATAGAGGAAAGTTCTTGGTACTGTTACATGCTATCTCTCCAATTAAAAATGAGTGTGATTTAAAATTTAATACCTTAATAGATTAGAAACAGACACACATTTTACTTCGAAATATTGAACTTGTTTAAAAAAAACACATGAAAGTTGTAAAAACTTTGTCACTCCTGTGTGGAAAACACAAAGCTGCAATGAAACAGTAGGGGAGAGAGCTTATTTAAAATACAAGAAATTGTTCAATTACTATAAAACAGTTTTTTTAGGCAAACAATTGTTACTCTAACGGTATGTTTTTCCAAAGCAAATAACGTAATCATTCTGTTCGAAATGACAGGGAATTGAGAGGGCGAAAATAAAATTATTAGCCCATGATACGACAGACCGGAATATAATATCCTCATAAACCCATAGTACAAAGATTTAATTGCAACCGTTACATCTTAATCAGCATCGACAGACTTGTTTAATATCTGATCAAAGTCATTTGCCTGTGAGCGAAGCTAACTGATGGAAAATTATTATCGGATCCAAAACCGACTACAGACTAAGTATATTTAGCCTTCATCCGTAACCCCCACGAATCGTGTGACTTCTGTTTACCTAAATAAACAAACAAGCGTCACTTTCGGTGAATCCGTATTCATTTATTTTATACCTGGTAGCAATTTATTTCCCACCTCTGCCAAGTCCGAGTCCCAACCCATGACGTAGCGTTCCTGAAAGCACGTGAACCCTGAAGATACAAAATTTAATCTTCTCCTCACCTACGCAATGACATAACTCCCTTTCCCCCTTTGAATCCTGTATCCCTGAGCTGTGGTTACCACAGATGTGGTTTTATCGTATAAGCTATCAATAGTTTAATTCTATGTATGTATGCCTATTTGTTAACGGAAGGCCACAACACAATCCCATAAAGAGTGCCCCTACGGGACAGCGGCCATATATACGACGGGATATTGAACTGCATAAATCAGGATGGTCCAAATTCTTCCTTCGCCTGAACCAAGAACAGTCTGCCGTTGGACCCACAGGCCATGAAATCACTCGTGGCACCATTTTTGAAAACTAACAGCCAATTTTATTACCTATAATTATTTATAAAAGACAAATTACCACAGTATACGCTCAAATATAAATTGTATTGAAATTTGCACAAATTGCTATATAGTTACGTATTAATTTAAATTTCCTCCTGCAACAGCTTGTATCTGACACACATCTTACCCGCAAAACTTGCATTCTACGGCAGGGTTTTAAATTCAGAAACACGTGTGGTGTAAAGCAGCGAACCTGATTAAGAATCACGACATTTTTTACCAAGTCCTATGGAGTAAAGGAAATGCGTGATCTTGACGTAAAAAGTTAACAAATAATTTCGCGGGCCTGGTTTATAAGTGGTCTCAGGCCGGATGTGTTCCGTGCGCCAACAGTTAGGCCACTCTGGTATAAATTAACTCATTCAACATTTAACCATTTCTTGAAGTATTACAACCTACACAAATGAATTACAAAAACAAGTCTTAGTTCTGTAATAAACATGTGTGAGTTGACAATGTGAGGCAGTCCGGAAATTTAAAGTTTATACAGAACGATATTTTTTAAAAATTAATGTTGTGAAGTTAGTTCGTCATTTACATAAATATGACGAATATTAGTATTTTTTTAAAATTAATGTTGTGAAGTTAGTTTGTCATTTACATAAATATGACGAATATTATCCGTACTTCTCACGACGTACAATGACTGAAGGAGGCGCACTAGCGTATAGAAGCCAGAAGTTTAATGAAATGCTTGCAACAAGCATACATACCGAGCGTATAGTACGTTCCAATCAGAACTGTCTCGGATGATTCAGATATCGGATATTGGTGTAAGCTATGTATATTGGATATTGGATTTTGTACACTGGATTCTATTTTCCATTTCGGTTTGAAGCCTTGGGCATGCTATTGATCCACAGTATTACAAAATATAGAAGAACGGTTGTGAATAAAGAGACATGTGAATGTGTTTCATTATCCTCTTGCACTTTACCTTGATATTCAAGGTATTCTATCTTAAATGACGTTCAACAGCGATGAAAATACCTCACAATTCTGGCAGCTTCGCTGATTGATTGGTTGGTTACCATGGTAGCCTTCACCAAATTGCATGCTTGAAGGCCACGGGACAGAAACGACTATAACTGTGCATCCAGACTGCTCGTCCTCGGGTTCTATTAATGTCAACAGTTCCACTAGCCCAAGTCGGAGTAGTGTGATCAACCGGAAACATGGGCTCTAGGGGCTAGCTACAGAAGTCAGTGCACACCGCGGAAGACATTCCTAGTCTCTGTGGCAGGAACACGATGCTATGCCCACGTACAAATAGTTCGGAATCACATTAATCTCTGGCGACCAATTTCCAGACATTGAAACGGATTTCGTTTGGCAAAGACTGAGAAAACCCAATGTTTCTCGAAATTCAAACTGAGTAAATCCCGAACACAAGTCAGGAACATAATCGGTTGAGCTCACCTGTTTGGTCTAACGTGTATCGACTCATCTTTCAGTCCCCTGCGTGTTATAATTTGCATTAAGACTGCGTGCCGTACATCACGTGTTATGAAAGACGCCACGGATCCATTAACAACTAAACGACACGTGGAGAGCAGCAGGCATACGTGTGTATGTTTGGTATATCTGCCTCTAATAAAACTCAATTTTGTTATGAAACGTAAAATGGGAAACGCTATACAGTTCGGTGCAGAATCCAAGAACGTGTAAGACTAGATTCTAAATGCTGGTGCAACCAGGTATGTTATTTCGTTGCTATGAGAATAAGTTCCTGTATTATAACTCCTGAGAAATTCTCTCGCTCTACGGAACTTTTCTTAAAATAAATTGTACACAAATACTGATTTATTAAGCGATGCTATCAGTAGCGTTAAATCCTGGGTTGTTGGACCGTGTAGTCTAATAAATGTTTACCGACGTACCTGAATCGCCCTGATAATTTGTCTCGACTTCCCTTATGTCCTCATGACGGAGTTAGGCTCTAGGAACTTTTTCATAGCATTATCTCATCATGGGCTAGGTGTATCGGGTTAGGTCAACTCTTCGCTCAGAAATTGCGGTGAACTTGAACCTCGTAGGATCGAGTTCAGCGGTAGCATAACGACGGCTTCCCATTGCTGTCATTAAAATCAGTGTACATTTTTATCTGTGTCGCATTTCATTTACCTGATAGCACAAAAATAAATGCCCAAGTGCAAAAAAAGTGATGGTAGCGTGAACGTTCATTAAATCGTAACGCTTTAGTAAACAGCGGTGGTGGTAAGATACAGCACCAATTAACGGCTAACACTCGTCTTCAGTAACACAAAAATAGACATAGCTGAGGAGGACAACATCTGAACCTCGCGTCTACATACAATTCCTCTCCAACTGGTTTGCAGTATAGAAACATTATGATTGAACAACGTCTATTCTGTGACTTACATTTGATATATACTCTACTCCCATCTTCAGGCGATTGGTTGTCATAATATTGACAATGAAATTGTCAGTACCATGACAAAACTCACCTGAAGATGAGAACAGAGTCAACTGTCGAAACGTCTAGTATATCTAACATACGAGTACCTCAAACAATGGACAATGTCCAACAAATGTTCTTATAACGAGTCAGACATTGTCACAAACCTTTAGAGAATCACAGTTATTTTGATAAACGTGGAGGTGTCATTTGTGATTTTATTCCTGAGC
The DNA here is from genome assembly GCF_000696155.1 of Zootermopsis nevadensis. The sequence goes on from NW_019059928.1 coordinate 824,668, forward strand.
AGAATGTCTGTATATGGGGAGGAAATTCTAACACATGGAACAAGCAATAGCGGGCATACTTCAAGGGGTATTTCTCCAGGTTGGAATTTTAATGAAACTTAACTTGTTAATTACAAATATAACGGAACTGGCGTATGACGTTTGTAGATTCTGTCAGAACACTCAAACAGTGTTAAATATAACGGAACTGGCGTATGACATTTGTGAGATTCTGTCAGAACACTCAAACAGTGTAACTTAATTTCTCAAACAAATGTATATCTAAAATGAATTAAGACGATCTAAATTCCTACACGGGAATATACATTAAAATGACCTAGGCGTGTGTAGAGGATTTTAAGAACATGTAGTTTGTCGAAGAAGGTATCAGGGTGTGGACTCGAGTGGGTAGAGTCTGACGGCTGGAACTTATGAACACGACAGTGAACCTTCGGAATTTATAACAGGCTGGAAATCTCATGATTACATAAGCGACTGTCAGCTCTTCAAGCAAGACTTACCTACTTGGAGGTCGTTATGCCTATGGGGCACTAACAGAGTTGAGCATATTGTGTGTCTATGGACGAGCTGTTCAGAGTCCAATATTGGAAACATATTGAGTCGCTGTGGCTCACTTCCTGCATTCTCTTGTCAGCGTTTCGCACTGGCAGTGACGAGTGAAATACCAGCGTTCGAAAGGACATAGGAAATTCCTAAAAGAACGATATATTACCAGCGTGAAAATTTCAAGTTAGCTGAACAGAGGAATCCGATGTCCAGAGTTAGTTTAGGGACAATGATTTTGTGGTTATTAAGATCTTGGAATTTACAAAAATATAATGTTAAACGGGTGCTTTTGTATAAATGTGAAACGTGTAAGATCTGAGATTCTCACGTCGGCGAATATAAAGATGGATGTTTTCGGGGTTGTAGGCTGGTAGGAGCTTACCGACGTTTTACAGGTAATTGCTTCGGTACTTCGTAGAATGAACTGATGGGAAGATAAAATCTGAAGGACCCGGGTTTAAATGTCACGATAATATTAAAGGAATAATACACAATTGGATGTGAAATTGTAAATTGAACTAATTTTACTCGGGGCACGGCCCAGCGGTAAACTATAATAAACCTATAATGAATCACTTTTAAAGAAAGATGTTTGGTTGTGGGCTTAAATTATCTGACACAGGACATGTTCCACATACACGATGTAATCAGCATAACAAGAAAACTTTATATTCCACGAAAGATGAGGAATTTAAATTTATTAATCAGCTGAGCTACTGCCAATTTATTGAGAATGACTGTGCTCCAGTCACTCAAAAAGGGACAAATATTTATGTCAACAGCATAGTTAATAAAATTGCGTAATACAATGAATTTCTTCTTAATTTGTATTTGAAAACACCTTCTTTTGTTGATATGCTAGTGCTAACAGATTTATATAACTTCATGATTTGTTTAGCTGGGAAACTGAGTTGCCTGTCGCGTTCAGACCCTTCATTAGCTTCAGTAGAACTCCTAGTTTACAGGAGTTACACACGATATTATAGCCCTTCCTGAAGGCATATTTAAACATCAACTAAAATAAAGCATGTTTTGTTGTAAATTAATTTCGTTACAGTAAAATCTGTCTAAACTGGAACCTCGATTGACCAGAAACTTATCTTTATTATAAAATATACCTGGTCTGGACGGTGCAGAATGAAAATTAATGTAATTTATAGGCCTATTAAGCTCTAATAAACTGAAACAGAACGTAAGGGATTATTTAAAACAACAAATCCTGCTTAAAC
>NW_019059928.1:832012-852011 GCF_000696155.1 Zootermopsis nevadensis
AACCCGAGACCCCAGGATTACAAGGCCAGCGTTCTAACCGCTAGACCACCGAGGCGATCCTTGTTGAATTTAATGGCAAATTATTTACACAAGAAAAAGTTAAGCCTTAAATGTGGACGATTTCACGATCAACCGCAAGCATGGGTGAAGATTGTTGAATTTATGCCATCTCCTTTACAGGAGGTTGGCGACATATTATGAACAGGATCCTTCCATCCTTTTCTCGGACTGGGACCTGTTCATATGTTTTTTAGGCAGGTGATACAGAAGTGGTTTGCCATTGCCTTCTTCTGTGTGTGAATGGAGTAATTGTTGGGATGCCACGGAGAAACCGGGGAAGCCCCCGAAGGAAAACTCCGTGTTGCCTAGACCACGGCCTTGCCCAACACAAGTTATAAATTCGGGCACCGCCGGGAATCGAACCCGGGACCCCAGGATTACAAGGCCAGCGTTCTAACCGCTAGACCACCGAGGCGATCCTTGTTGAATTTAATGGCAAATTATTTACACAAGAAAAAGTTAAGACGAATTACAGATTACTCACCCTGTCTTTGCGAAGTTGGCCCAGTAGCGCATCATCCGCTTGCTAAGTTCCACCTCGTACGGCTGGTAGTTCTTGGTCGGGTTCAACGGTTCCCCGAACACGTAGCTGATCTCATCTCCGTGCATGACGCCAGTCCAGGATGGCCACGGGTTGGCCACCGAGCGGTGTTTAAAATAATACATGTACACATTGTTACCAGTCTCAGCGTAACGGTGCGCGAATTCATTCACGTTGCACGTAAATTGATAATCGCCCACCATTTTATCCAGAGCATCACGGTTGCTGTTCGGATCGTCGGGGTTCAACCAGTCAGTGTACTCGAAGACAATCGCCTGTCGCGCTATGTTGCTGACGTAGGGATTAAGTTCCCGGACCGACTGCAAGAAGTCTTCCCGATTAATACGAATATCTTCCTCCTTTCGAAAGAGTTCTGTTAAGTAGTATATGATGAAGTAGTAACCCTCTTCTGTGTTACTACCCATTAGAATGTTGGTCTTCTTGAAGTTTTTCTCCGCTAGTGATCTCTGAGGTGATACATCGAGAATCGCCCCATCGATTACCGGCACAAACGGGAATTCACATATCCCAAGCGTGCCCCATTCGTTGCTGACAAGTTCAGTAGCGTTCTTGTTCCTAAGACAATCGATAACAGCACGTATATCTGACCGGCTGCAAGGGCATCCAACAGCTTCAGCTAGACGCAAACCACGGAGGATGCTCTCCTCGCGACTGATAATAGCCCAAGGTGCGGTAGGAGATCCAGATTCCATGATCGCCTGACTGAAGAGGTTCATACTCAGCGGTGACAGTAAGTGCAAGCTAACAGACACGGCTCCAGCAGATTCACCGAAGAGCGTTACGTTATTGGGGTTCCCACCGAAGGCTTGGATGTTATCGTGCACCCATTGTAGTGCCATATACTGATCGAAAAGGCCGGCGTTTCCGGGGACATCGCTCGTACCGAAGAAAAGAAATCCAAGCGACGCGACTCTGTACTGCATAGAGACGATGATGACGTTTTCTTCGGACACCAATATTTTGTGATCGTAGACGTCCAGAGTGGCTGAACCCGAGTAGAATCCTCCACCGAAGATCCAAACCATGACGGCGGCGTTGCGAGGACGAGGTTTTGGAACGACCACGTTGACGTACAGGCAATCTTCCGACAGAGGGGTGTTGGGGTTCCACATTAGGGAACCAGTGAAGTTTCCAAAAACTGTATCGATGATTTGGACGCAGCTGTTCGGCATTTTTGTGGCGTTGTAAATTTCTCCGTTCTGGCCCCAAGATTCAGCTGGATGAGGGTGACGGAAACGTAGTGGTCCTATCGAAAACAAAGTTTCTTATCAGTTTTGCTTTGTTATCTCACTTTTGGTTGTGAAATTTCGTTAGATATGAATTGTTTAAATTAAGTTATATTATCGTAACTAACTACTAATACCATGGGCAAGAATCATTTATAAAACACTGACTGCTGTTTAACTGACCTATAAATCCCTTCTCCATTGATGGATCCTGAAGATTCATCACCGCCACCGGACCTTTTATTAGTCATTTTAATCCAACCTACATCCTATATCCTTCAGATTACTTGACCGCCTTATGGCCTCCCCGCTTAGAATCTCCCGCTAAAATGTTGTATACATTCATTATCTCACTCGCATGTCCCACATGTCCGAATCACCTCAGTCTCTTTCATTTGATCACCCTAATTATTTTAAGTTTCGACAATTCACAAAGAATTGAACTTATCAAATCTAGTGCACAATACCATGACATACATCCTGCTTTTTTGCAAGACAATTAAATTTAATTATTTATTAAGACAGCAGACAATCTTATTGCTCGCATAAAGAATGTACTTTTTTATGAAACCGAAATGTCACCGAAATATCCTGACATCAGAACCTACATTTATAAACTTAAATGCATTTAATTTTACACTAACATGTGTGTGGGGGGAGGGGGGGCGCACTTAAAAGCCAACGACATGTAGCATCCCTAAAACGGATTAATAAGTAAGAATGTAAAAAGTAAATAATATCTGTAAATTGAAAAAGTTGGCAGAGCAGAGATTATTAATTGCTACTATAACATTAAGTGACCAGTATGGTTCATCGAAATAGTTCGTTATATAAAGATATTACCTTTTTAAAACATATATATTCCACCTCCGCTATATCTTGTGAGTGTGGGGCAATATTTCTCATTCATTAGAGTTTAGTTTCTTAAGAGATAGAATAAAATAAAATATTTCTGTTCCGAATGATATAATGCACTTTCTTCAAACATATAGTTTTATAATTTCAATAGAATAATGACTATTATTAATGTTTTATCCAAGTTAAACGTCATACTAGAAAGCGATATTTACAATAATGAAATATGCTGAGTAAACTCTTTCGTGTTTGCACTTTTAATTTGATCAATAAGATATAACGAAGAGCTAAATGAATCTTCTACTATGCTGTAACTCACCAATAGGTTTCTGGGCGTAAGGAATTCCCAACCAGGCGTCGACCAACTTTCCGGTTGCTGCAGTCAACGTGACGCCCCGGACTTTTCCTTTCTTTGTCTCAATAATGAGAGGGTCTTCCTGGGGTTGATGACCACTGCCTTCTTCACTTATTCTTGATTCGTGAGCCAGATCCAAAGGATCACCACCATGTGCAATCCGATCCCAGTCTATCGAATGTCTACTTCCAAATTCAACAGGGGGATCCCTCTTGTCGTCGTCGATAGGTTTACTGTGACCTACCATGTTAGGATCTCTCCCGCCATTACCATAATGTGAGTGTGCATGATCCTTTGTTACATGTTCCCACAGGCGAATGTCTGCGTCCCCACTACCAACGAGATCCCCGACATCCATGTTTTCAACGCGTCCTTTAGCATCACCGTGTGCCATACCGCGATTCATTCCGGAATCACCACGCGTTTCCGTCTCATCCGGCCCCACATACAAAGTATCACTGTTGTCTGATTCTTGGCGTGTTTTTATGTCATCACTCAACAGATCATCTTCTCGGTTCACCAACGATTCACCACCTCGATTGTTATCACTATGACTCACCAAATCATCACGTCCTGGACCTACAAATAAATAATCATCTAGATTCGTATTGAAACTCTTTGTGTGGCTGTTGCGACCAGCGAGAACATCGACACTTCCCAACCGATCGCCACTCTGACTTCTAGGATCTTCTATTGCCATGCTGAGTCTCATGCTGTTATCGCCCATGTAGTCCGGTGATTCGGAGTTGCCATGGTGTCTGCCACGGTGGGATTGCTGCTGTGGTGCGCATAGGGCCACGTAACTACTGCTGACCAATAGCAGCAGCAGAAGCAGCAGGATGTGTGGTAGTTGCCGGAAGATGTTACCCAGGGTTGGGTGGTGTAGGTAGAGGTGATGCCGTGGTGGCGCCATCCTCGTGCAAAGAATCTGAAGAATAAAATAATACGTATTACAAACTCATTTCGTAAGATAGTGTAATTGCGTCATCATAATACGTATTACAAACTCATTTCGGTTAAAAGTGGTTGGTCAGAAAGAAGCAAGTTACACATAAAAAAATCTTACATCTTCTCATACTGAGTTTTTGTTCTTGAGAGTTTCTTCAGTCAGCAGGCCTAATTTCCATGACAATTTACTTTTATTGTTATAAATCAACAAATAGTTTTAACTCATTATAGACTGCAGATCTTCATAGGCTTAATATTATGATTACTAATATGGTCTACCTCATACTTTTCCGATTATAGGCTACGTGCAAAATATATTTAATAATCCGAAACGCATATCGAATGCGAGCTCTTATCCAATTAAGGACACGTAAAAGCACGTCTATTGCTTCAATATTTAATGCGAGCTCTTATCCCCTTAAGGACATGTAAAAGCACGTCTATTGCTTCAATATTTGTATTCGAAATACAATTATGCTGTTGTGCAGTATTTATCTGCCACCTAAATCGAAGTCTTCTTGAAACTTTCAGGCAGCGGACGTAAGGTACCAAGTACCCCCTATTTATCTGCAACCAGCCGAACACAGAACACTCATACAACACTACTACAGCCTACAGCTAAATAAATACGATGTAAGTATAAAAGTGCATGAGTTGTCTAAACATGCTACTGATAATTTGATTTGTAGTCTGCTGTTTGTAGTGCACAATGCGCGACAGTATCATTCAATCAGATAAGTTTGAGAGTCATTGCTCTAAACGGCAAGGGTTCCCAATTATTTGTTTAAACATAGGAGACAAGGTAATAATGGTATAATAAACAAGGCACTGACACAAATACTCCGGTGTATTGTTTATATCCATAACAATTTATCCTCGTAACGAAATGCCAAGTCTAGGAAAGCTCGCTGTTTATCAGTGTCAGCATTTTAACGTGCTGGGTCACGTCACCACCTAAAGAAAAGGCAAGAGAAGGGATGCTAAGAGCATTCCCTGGTTTCGCCCCGACACCTGTCAGACTGTCAGCTTCTTCTTTATCCTTCTGCTCAAAGTTCTGTCTCTTTCTTACCTATATTCGCAATCAGCATACAATCAAATATACTACTAGTGTACTGGAAGTTATAGCAAGGTCTTGCAAGGTTGAAAGGTGCTGGTTCTATTCAACTCAGTTTCACATCAATTCCTTCCCTTAATCTGTGTCGCGTTGACTGGATACATACAACTTAACAGTATGGAAGATTGTCTCAGCAGAGTTAGTAGCTGAGCTATATGCATGAAGTACGTTGTGGAAGGATGGAGCAACGCTTTTGTCATTGTCTCTTAGGCAGGCAACAGCTTGGATAACAGACTGACTTCCTGATATAAAAGTTCAGCAATATTTCTCAGAGTTGCATGAGCTGGAAGTCTATTTGGGAATACCAGTAGAAGAAAAATAGTCCGATCAATTGCAGGATAACAAAGGATAAATCACACTGTATATGCTTACTATTCAAATACAGAGTTATAAAATGTGTGGAATAGTGCAAATTCTGAGGTTCTCGTGGCGATGAGGATAATGATGATGTTCTGGGTTTGGTGCCGTACAGACTCGTTTGTAGATGCTGACTCGAGCCTTGAAGATAGAGAAAGTATGTTTTTCCATATATTTGCATGTATCGACGAGTCTACACGTCGCAAAAAATGCAGAAGAATGACATCCTCATTTGTAGACATTCACTGCTTGTACAGTCTGAGGAGAATACTCTCTCGTAACAGAAGCTACAGTACAATATATTTAATTAAGCCGCCACAGACAGCCGACAAGAGGCGGTACCCCAGACTGGAGGTTAGGAGGTGTGGTATCTTACCTTAAAAAATACTGGCATATTATGAAATGTTAAACAGGGCTTCTACGGCTTCGCGTGAAAACTAATCCTTTCACTGGAAGTAATCACTAATTTACTATGGGTTGGTTTAAGAGACTTCTACTTTCATTCAGTCACGCAATTGCAATGGACTTGCGGGTTACATACCGCAACAGGCGGCCAATTTGTTGAATAAGTTAGAGATAATCAGCATCAGAGGCAAACGTGTCTCTTTGGATTTAGTTAGAATTGTAATCTATAGATAGAAAATTTTATATCTGAAACTGCAAACAAATATGTATAAATATAGGGCCGCGTAGTTCGGTAGGAGTTTACCGACGTTTCAGATGACTACTGTCTCAATCATCAGGGTAATATGCCTGAATGACTAAGAGAATCCACAACAAATCTCAGGATAGCTGAATACAGAGCCGAGATTCAAAACGAAACATCCAACATACGAAGTAAAGGTGTCAAACTAGGTTGAATTCAGTTAAATAAATTCAACTGTGAATAAGTCTGTTAACGTTCAATTGTGAAGGTGCTGTCACTTTGACCGGCTACACTAGCGTAGCCCAAACAAACGTAAACGACAAGCAATTAACAAAGAGAACAATACTTCGGGTAGAAGGGAAACATCTAACAGTCGACTATATGTACACTGGCTATTGTAATCCTGCTTTAATAATAATGTGTACAAGTCCTATGTGGCCCTCTGCTATAGAATCTCACAAGAGGTAAACTGCAGTTCAGAAAGAAAGCAAAGCTTGACTACTGTCTCAATCATCAGGGTAATATGCCTGAATGACTAAGAGAATCCACAACAAATCTCAGGATAGCTGAATACAGAGCCGAGATTCAAAACGAAACATCCAACATACGAAGTAAAGGTGTCAAACTAGGTTGAATTCAGTTAAATAAATTCAACTGTGAATAAGTCTGTTAACGTTCAATTGTGAAGGTGCTGTCACTTTGACCGGCTACACTAGCGTAGCCCAAACAAACGTAAACGACAAGCAATTAACAAAGAGAACAATACTTCGGGTAGAAGGTCCAATTCAAACTGTAAATACGGCAGCAATAGCTCTAGTTTGCCGCTTCATTATGGGGTTTGTATGAAAAGCAAATAGAAGTGTAATGGGTCATTGTTATTTACGTTATCACTCTGAAGAAATGGACAAAAGCTTTATATATGTATTCAATATGGAGTTTAGCGATACAGAATTTGTGCTACGTGAACCGTATGACCGTCACAATCCGAAGCTCTGGTCAGAAAAGATAAAACATTTGTAACATACGAGCACAGGGACACCTGTAGTTTGATTACAACAGCTGTATGGACAAGGCAGAAATACTGTCTGTCCACTTAATAGCAAAATCAATAGACTGACGGACTCGCACTTTTTAATTGAACACAACCGGCCTTTAAAATAATTATCAGAAAATGTAATAATACAGATTGTTATAAAAAGTTATTATTGAAGTTTATATTTTGACCAAAAAAAAACAACAACAACAAAAAACAAAACAACGAAGTTAAAAATCCCAGTTCTATTGCTGAATATTTCATATTTCTGGCTTTTCGAAATATTCCTTCAGGCTAAAGAATTATGATTACTGAGATGAAATTAAAAAGCTAAGTGTGAGAGTAACGACCTATCCATAGCTAATGTTATTAAAACAAGGAACGGGGAACACAAATGAGGCTAAAGAAAGAAGTGTTATTAATCAAGGGCTTATAAGTACTACTTCCCGACATTCATAATATAAGTCTATTATGTAACAACATAAAGACGAAATTGCACTCATAATTAGAGATTCACACAGTTGAGCCACATTACCAAAGGGTTTAGTTGTACAATGAAGTCTAATTAAATGTTGTTCATTCAAAATACAGTGGCGGAAGATGTAGCGAAAGGCAGACGCTACCAGCAAAAGAAGGGTATTAGAATGCAACGCGAGGAGTTCATTGGGTCCTCCTTTTACAAAAATTCTTATAGGTTTTTATTTTGTAACGACATTTTTATCAATTACATTCTTGTATTTTACAACACGTTTCCTTCTTCTCTTTTCACTGAATGAGTCCTTAAGTTCGCGTTTCTAATGCATAAGACACGGGAAAGATTACTGGCTGCTGAAATGGGTTACAAGTTGTAGAGATGATAGAAATATGTACGACTCGCTTAAGGTCTGCATCGCATTAAAAAAAGTATCGTTTGCTGCCGCAACAACTGAACAATGTCTCCTCTCCCTTTTGTTCACTAGCTCGCAAGAAAATTTTCGATTACAATTTTTGGTCCACTCTCTATTCCTTTGTCTTTACGTCTTTGCGCTATCATAGCAACAAAAAATAGTTTCAAACACAACAAAATCTGCATTAAATGACATCCCATGGACTTGAAGTTTTCCAGTTTAGAATTGTTTCTGTTTAATAAAGATTGTTATAGTAAAACATACTCTACAGTATATAAATTATACATTAATTAATGAACAAATTACAAATCAAATGTTCAAGTTATACTGTTTCTGAACATAATGTATTTTCTGTGTGTGTTGAGCTTCATATTAGTTCCATCCATTTTGCAATTTTTATTTGTCTTATTCCTATTATTTTTACTTCGAAATGTGTTTTCTGTGTGTGCTGAGCTTCATATTAGTTCCATCCATTTTTGTCACAAATATCTTAATGTAGGCTACGTCTTTGCCCTGCCACTGCATCATGCTTCTGTGAGAAGCATGACAATAGGCAGCTGTTACTTAAGGACGCTTTATCAGCTGAATATATTAGGTCAAATCGGATATATGTGAATAGTAATGAACAGTGAATGACGAGGGCGTCCGTGACATGTTTAAAATATGTAAGGTGGCATTCAGCTGAAGGAATTTACTAATACCCCCTCCCCCAAAGAAGGAATTCGTTGAAATAGTTTGGCTCTTGGGCGCTTATTTGAAGAGACATCTCCCGCATACAAATTAGATGCATTATTACGGAATATTAATTTTCTTAATTACCAAGCTTTTAACGTGGTCTCCGACTAACCAACTAATTGGATGACTAACTAATAGCTGATTAACTTTACGATTAACTAACTGGTAATTAACTGATCGAAACTGACAGATTGACTAATTAATTGACTGACTAAATCGTAACTGACGGATGGATTAATCAACCACCTAACTAACTTGCAAAATAAAGACGGATGGATTAACCAACCACCTAACTAACTTGCAAAATAAACGTCTGCATGCATGTTATGAATATAATGATTGCTGGTTTAAAGCTGTCCTTAGAAGTAAAACAAATTGTCAGTCGGATCAAACTAGCATTATTTTACTTGAGCGGTAAATTCAATAACCTAACAGATGTTGACATAATTTGGACTCATCGTAGGCAAAAAATAATATTGTAAAACCAAATTTATTTTTAACATCCGCTAGAAATGTGGGTTCCAGCCAATGGCCTTTGTGAATTTTACGTTACGTTCCGTAATAACAAACTATAGTAGCCTGATGTCCTGCACGTAACAGTTTAAAATTATCTTTAGAGTATTAAAAATTTAATGCAGCAGTATAAAATTTACGTTGGCCTGTTTGATATTATTTTATGAAATACATATAATCTTAAATTCAAAGTATATGATACAGCGAATCATAAACTGCAATTACACAATATTATTAATAGGAATTTATTATTGAATTTTACTTTTATATATGACTGAAAAATAATTCTGCGAGTTTGGCAGATACATTTTATAAATAAATATCTAACCTAGGAGCAGATTACTTCTTCAGATGCGAATATTCTTTCTTTTAACTCCAAAAATCAATTATATTGTTCTTGAGAGCCCATGAGAGTACCTACCCTGAAGCAGATAAATTTAGCCCCACATTCAAAAGTCCACTTTCCTCTTCTTGAATTATATAGAAAAATAAAATATCTTGGGATGCAGCTCATTCCACGCAGAAAATTTGGGAACGAAATAATACGATAACAGGACTAATGTCACTTATGCACAAGACATATGAGCCATCGATAACAGTATGGAAGGATTCAACCTTCACTACTCTGTATGCAAGAGAACCCGTTCAAGTTAGTTTAATATGTTAAAAAATACCAGGAAATGCTGCAAACGGTTTATAAAGGGAACAAAACTCTTGACTGTGCCATTACAAGAAGCCAGAAAATTGAAAAAAAAAAGACGAAAAGAGCAAAGCGGTACTACGGATCCCCCCCGTATCTACGGAAACCAGCCGGCAGGCGGAGTGCATTTTCTGAGGAAGTTTGTTGTTCTGTTTAATGGTCTTCTGTATGGAGACCCGCTTTGTCGCGAGACATAATCGATTTTGAAAAAAAAAGACGAAAAGAGCAAAGCGATACTACGGATCCCCCCGTATCTACGGAAACCAGCCGGCAGGCGGAGTGCATTTTCTGAGGAAGTTTGTTGTTCTGTTTAATGGTCTTCTGTATGGAGACCCGCTTTGTCGCGAGACATAATCGATTTTCCAGAGTATGTAAAATTAATATTACATAAATATCTTAGTAATGGATGTAACTCACTTCCTGTTAAAACAAACTCATGCGGATTCTTAATACAACATGCATGAAATTAACGCATAACTGTAAATCGCGTCCGTCCGTACGTACCATATCCAAAACTGCTTAAATGACAATAAAGACAACAGAAGGCTAAGTGGCGTAAAGTGTCGACTTTATTAAAATCTGAAACTTTTGAAATTTTTTTTGGTTTGATGAATATTTAATGAAATACAAGGAAAATATTGTTACTTTATGTAGGTAGAAACATGTAACGTGATTATATCTTACAGTTGTTTGTATTTGTTAAGTATAACACAATCCAAACATACAAAGATACTTCTAGACATAACTGTGCGAAAGTTTGCTGCTTCTTCTTATTATTATTAGCACAAACGTCATCATCAATGCTTTGTATATTGACATTTAATTTTCTTGAGCTGACTCATATATCTGTTGAGTTATAATTAAAATTTAATTGAACTGAATATTCGTCATCATTATTAATTTTCGTTTACTTACACATAGGCTTGTGTCTGCATCGTAATTATCTTCGTAACAACAGATTTTAATCTGTAATAAAAGAACTACAGTGCAGGTCAAAACATTATATGGTACGTTACACGAAATACGCAGTTTAAGTCACAGGATTCGAACACTTATTTATATAAACTCTAATCTGGGCTATATAAATATAAATTAAGCTTGTGGCTAGTTGTTTTCGGTTAAATAACTTTAACATTCGTGTTTTAAACTTGGCTGTTTCCACTACTCAACTTGCACAAGGTTTATGTAGGAAGTAATGCTAACATCTGCGTACAAAGCTTTTGTAATCTTCCCTTATGAACTGTTTGACCACGGAGACTCATTATAAACCTCTGTTGTATCCACTCTCCACCACGGTGCTTGGAGTTATAATAATGAAGACAGAGTCTACTTGAATAGACTTCAAGTCAGCTTCATTCTGCTATCCTCAATGGAGCCCATTTTCTAATGAAGGAAACTGTTGTAGAGCAAATGAATGTACCAATTCCAAACATGATGACGTACTAATTGGTATTCCTTAATATTATAATGCATCTAGAATAGAAACGAAATGGTGACGTCTGAAACAGTTGGAATACACGCCCAGAAGCTAAAATCTGAGAGGTAAACTGCAGAACAGAATTTTAAAAGTTCGTAATTTGTACGTTGGTCTCACTTAGCATTCTGCATGCAGGTTAGGTAGAGACCAATGAAGTTATGTTAGCACAAAACGAACGTTGAAATTAGTGAGCTTTGAACGCGACTCTTTATTAATTCAGAAACTTTCTACCAATGAAGTTACATGTATGTACTGCATAAAGTATATGAAGTAAAATTAGATCCCTTTATTGCTTGACTAACATACTGACTAACCGGTAAATAAATTAGAAGGTGCAACACCATTAATACCAAACCTTCCAATTGGACACAATCACCAGTGAACTCAATTCTGTTTATATTTTTCGATCTGTTTTTGTATTTGATTAATTTTAATACTATCATTACATCGTTTTGGCGTACAAAGAAAATTCATCAACAAAATGCTTTTTCTTTTAATAACCTAATCGATGACACTTTATAAAATAAGAACGTTACACATGATGTGGTAAGGTGTGAAGATGTGTACTAGATTAAACCTATATAAGGATGGAGTCCAGTTAAAGAAGTTTGTGAACAGGGCGATGAATCTTCGAACTTCATAAAAAGAGGAATTTATTGACGAACTAAATCTGCAAAACTGGCCAAGAAAATATTCGTACCACACATTTAGTCAGTCAGTCAGTGAGTCGGTGAAATCGATATGAAATTTTGTGAAAATATATTTAGTAGTTCCTGTAATTCAACAATTGGAAGGACAGGCATGACCTCCCATTTAAGTTCATATGAGCGATGTTCAAAAAATATATTCGGCCTTTAGAGTGAGGATCGTCATTTTGGCAGCCTGTAAAATTTAATACAATCGAGAAATATGGTCGAGAGAATGGTAACGTAATGAGTCTAGAATTCCTGTATTGAAGTTCATAAGATGCTAGATCAGCGATATACGGATTGTTCAATTTAATCTCCTCCCTATATAAGCCTGTATTGAAGTTCAGAAGATGCTAGATCAGCGATATACGGACTGTTCAATTTAATCTCCTCCCTATATAACATATTTATGAACTTTTCCAAAATAGCAGCAATAACGAGAAAGTCTGTGTGCGTTCTATTTTTATCTTTCAGTATCGACCATCTGGTAGACCACCTTCGAGAAGTCCGTTGCAGGACAGACCTACCGCCTTAAATCACTACCAAATATTAAGGAACATCGCTTTGTGTGACGTAGGGGTAACAAAATACACCTATCTGTACGCGGATGTCGTGTTTGAATAAGCAAGTTAACATTTGTAACCAAGAAAGAGAAAGTGACAACATAACGGAGAAAATTACAAACAGTACCTTCACATATTTATGAACTTTTCCAAAATAGCAGCAATAACGAGAAAGTCTGTGTGCGTTCTATTTTTATCTTTCAGTATCGACCATCTGGTAGACCACCTTCGAGAAGTCCGTTGCAGGACAGACCTACCGCCTTAAATCACTACCAAATATTAAGGAACATCGCGTTGTATGACGTGGGGGTAACAAAATACACCTGTCTGTACGCGGATGTCGTGTTTGAATATGCAAGTTAACATTTGCAACCAAGAAAGAGAAAGTGACAACAGAACGGAGAAAATTACAAACAGTACCTTCATAACCTGTAATCTTCACAAAATAATAATAGGGAGATGACATAAACAAGAACAAGATGGGTAGGGTAGGGTGGAAATGGGGTGATGCCTACGAGATGCATGGGGAGATGAGAAATGCTTACAAAATATTAGTCGTAAAACCTGAAGAGAAGCCACGTGACACATAGGCACAGGGAATGATAAATAAATGCATAAAAAGGAACCGCATTAAAAATTAAAAATTTTACTTTGTCCACCCCATAAACATGACGACACTGTTAGCGAGAACAAACGCATTAGGATATAAAATGGGACAACTAAACGTTACATTTTATAAGCTAATTTTTGTATTAGGTTTCAACATAACAACGCCTCAATGTTTACAAACGTTGCTGAAAATACTCTCAGTTACGCTGAATGCATAACTGAACTTTGCGACGTCAAGAATTTCTGGTAAGCAATGTTGCTATATCTCGCTAACAAAGCTGTTGCGATCACGTGTTACAGAAACATTCTGGCTCGATTTTAGTAGCAGAATACAACTCCTACATTTACTGTATATAATCAAGAATCATTCTGTACACGATTACATATGTAAGTACTAAGACTATCCTTAAGCACTTACTGGCCGTCTATCCGTCATGGTGGGGTTTCTAGGTGACCAAAATCGAATTTATAATGCACAAGGCAATCAATGTCGGCTACTGCCGTCTTGTTGCTTGGCAACCGTTTAATGCTTGAAGTGATTATTCACGGTGGTAAATAATAGGATGCCGTATTTTAGCAATTATGTCACTTTTGTTTCGGTAAACAGAAACATTTTTAACTTATTTTAATAAAAAAGCAGACGAAGTAGTTAAACAAAATAATACAGGATTCGAGACTTTCGCGGCGAGTACAATCAATAAAATCTTCTCGGGCAATCAGCTGCGTTAACTGGTTACCGTAGTAAACCGACGTTTCGGGAACCAACTCTGTCCTCAACTTCAGGGTTCTGATGTCTGGATCGAGTCACACGTAGTGGCGAAACGATAGTTCCTTCCGTTACCAGAATCGAACTGAGACCTCCCATAGCACGACTCTTTAGCGACTCTTTCAACCCATTAGATTAAATTGTGTTAAATGATAGGGGAATTGGTAAATATTGAATTTTGAAGTATGTGACATAATTTAAGGTGCTCTGTTGAAATTTGGCGGAGACTGAGAAAAAACACAAAACACCTGTGTCGGAAGACGAAGCCCTGAGATAGTAATTACAATGTAATATTCCTGAACATGGAGATAGTACGGAAGAATGTGTTTTACAACGTAGAAAGAAGGCACGGCGGCATTACAAAGTTGGTCATCCCTCGGTGTGAAATGGAACAATTTCTGAAACACAGACAAATGATGTGCCATTCACTCGCTAACTATATCACCTCATAGTGGTGGACCACCTAACTAATAATGTGATTTTCCATTCCATTCTCACCACTTGTGATGTTTTGTCATCTCTCTCACAGCCGTGTTTTGAGTGCATGAATGGTGTATAAGAGTCTAGTGCCACTTACTACACAGACCACTATCATCACTGCTGATGACAATTTGAACACCCGTTGATCGTTGGTCACTTTCTCTATACTGCATTTCTCTCTCTTTCCCCTTGTCCATCACTCCTCTTTGTTTCCTTTCGTTCTCTTTCTTTAAACATAGTTAATTATCTTCAGTCCAATACTTAAGTTTCTGTTACCAGATTTCTGTGGAAGATGGCTGTCTTCTGGTTTGTAACGTCGTGTAATCTGGTACTCATTTCGGTTAAAAGTGGGTGGTCAGAAAGAAGCAAGTTACACGTAAAAAAATCTTACATCTTCTCATGCTGAGTTTTTGTTCTTGTGAGTTTCTTCAGTCAGCAGGCCTAATTTATAACCAAAAAGACAAGCAACTTCATATTCGCCGTCGGGAAAACCTCAAATCCTATACAGATTTCTGTTTGTTCGTGTTGATAACGTCTTAATTTCTTGCCTTTTTGGTCTACTTTTAATTAATTTTACTTTTGCTACTCGTCATACTTTCATTTCTTATCGTTTCGTATACCCCCCTTATTAAGCACTCAAAGGATTAAACTTTTTAAAGCGAAACTGAAACCTCTGCGTTAACTGAGACGTAAATATTTAAAGTTGGATTTACGTGGCCTGACTCCAATTTAGGGCTACATTTTTACTAATTATGTTGCAGCTACCAAGAGGAGCTCGTTAGAATTAACTTCGCGCTGCAGAAGAAGGGTGGGTTCAAGTTCATAAAGTAGCGGCCTATCATGTGGTAAGTGCGGTTCTATTGGACACTTGAATATTAAGCCTGCAGCGGCTTTCTCTTTGCCGAGGTAACGTGATTTATTTCTCCCATACGGCTGTTAAAAACAAGAACGGCTGAAGTCAAGATTTACAACGAAATTCGACAAGCAACCGGACCTGTGAAAACACCACACAGCAGTCTTACAGTCGGCGAATGTGCCCAGAAATAAGAGGCGTGTTCTCGAAAATTCGTTTGTTAAGATATTAATTTATCGTTTAATTGAAGACAGTAATTATGAATGTGTCCTCAGACAATACATACACAACTAGCACTTTGTAGCAGAACGCTAATGATCAACGCTGCCAGTTTCGTACCTAGCCACTAGCCATAACCCCGGGTCAGTTGCAATCTGTCCTCTTAGATCCTCACGAGGTGTCTCCTTCAAGCCCCGTCTTGTGTGTCCTCCGATCTCCTCCTCGGCGTCAAAGTGGACGCTTTCCCGACTAAAATTGTACAAGCATTTCTTGTTCCCCCCATCCAGCCAGTATAAACCACTAAGTTTCTCGTTACGTATTATTCTGAACAGAACAATTCATTTATCTTTATTATGTCCAGATATTTTGTTTTCAAACATATGTAATTTATTTTCACTCATGACGCGAGAGGCCACATATACGCACGTGTGTGTGTATGTATGTATGTATGTATTTATGTATGTATGTGACTACGTATGTAGAGTATGCATATATATATGCAAGCCTATACTTGAGTGTGATTTCCTTCATGTTTTGGGACGTTCATTTAGTTAATGATCTAAAATTCTTTTTTAATTTGAGTTAAAATTTAGGTGCTTGTTACATGGTGGGTATGATTATAAGTGTGCCTGGATATTTACTGTGAGTCAGTAAACTGCTAACAACTCGAGCACTGAAGGATGAAATTCAACACTATTTTGATGTTACTACCTTACCCCATCTTCGTATCTTCAACATAGGAACGAAGGAGAAATGATAAAACTACAATCTACTATAAAACTCATCTCATGTCTGAAGAGCCCAATTTAGATAATACTGTTATAACTTCGGATAGCCAATTTATAGCCATGACGAACAGGCAAGGCCGTCGAGAAGGCACAGAGCTAAGAGGTTGCTCATGTCCGTTACAAAACAACGTGACTACTTCAGCGTTTCTTGTTATCTTAACGCACTGTCGTTCAAGCTCAAAGGCTGTACAGTACGAAGTGGTTGCATTCTAAATTGCCTGTTCAGTACTGGAGTACACATACTTTCTACGTTATTTACGATTTTACGTGATATTAATTTATTGGTAATAGTAACTACATTTCAGATACAAACTGATTGCCATACTACGAGAGCAATGTTTCTTTTCCCATTCATTGAAAGAAATTGTTGATAAAACTCAGTTTCTTTTCAAGAAACACTGCATATATTCAAAAAAGCAACTTTAAAACACGTTTACAATAAAAAACGTATTTCATAATTAGATGTGGACATTTATATTATGTTACGTACAGAATTTATACAGTAATTATTTTTTATATAAAGTTTACAATGTTTTGTTTGAACTTAGTGTAACGTTGGAGTTATACTGTATCAATACGACAACGTTTAGTGTGGATCACCAATACCAAAATTAATCAACATGCGTGAATTGTTTAAAACTTACAACATTCAGACAGACAGGTGGATGGACACGACCTTAACTACATGCTTTCACTTCGTGCACTTTGTGCAAGGGACACACAAAATAATTCGTGAACTCTTACTGAGTAGATCCGGTGACATTTAGAGATTTAAACGGAAACACAGAACAATAAATTATACAGACAATTGTCAGGAATTGCCTGACCTAGGGTGTACCTAGACTAGGACTTTGCCTTCGCAGGATAGCCCTAACACAAAACAGGAAAAACTTACGACACCGAAGTCATTTTAAATTGAGCATATTTAGAAATACGCATCGGTATTGTGGTAGAACAGCTTCGTATCCAGGAGCTATCGGATTCAAATATCAGCCGAAGTCTAGCTACCTTTTTGGGGGCTATCGTGATTCCCACGGTACCTCTAGAAAGTTCCTTTATATTTCTTTCATATGACGACTGTTTCTTCGTACTATATTATCTTATCATTAATCATGGAAATGATTCGACAGTACGTAACCTACAAAGTACTCACGAAATTGGTAGTAGCTCCTATGATCAAGAAATTCCCTGACATTTATGGAACCCTCAAGTTCATTATCATTTCCACAAGAGGCCTCTGTATGCGACAATCATTAAATAAATCGAAGTAAATGCTATGAAAGTTTGATTTGAGATTTTTCATGGCGGTGAGTATAAAAATGGCTGTCTTCGGGGGTGTAGCGCCGTGCAGTCTGGTAAATGTTTACCGACGTTTCCGGTACTTGCCTAGATTGTCTGAGGAAGACCCACCTCAGTCAGCATAGACGGTCTCCGAGACCTCCATAATACGAAGTAGGAATCAAACCGTTAGAATGCGACGTTAGGTTAGAGTAAAATTTAAGGGCCGTTGGAAGAGATATGGGGAAGGACAAGAGATGAATCTGTGTAAAACACAAACTAATCATAGAATAGGCGGTCCCTAGATAAAGTAGACCGGCAACGGTGGTCTAGCGGTTAGAACGCTGGCCATGTAATCCTTGTGTTGGGCAAGGCCGTGGTCTAGGCAACACGGAGTTTTCCTCCGGGGGCTTCCCCGGTTTCTCCGTGGCATCCCAACAATTACTCCATACTCCATACACACAATAAAAGGCAATGGCAAACCACTTCTGGATCATCTGCCAAGAACGTATATGAACAGGTCCCAGTCCGAGAAAAGGATGTAAGGATCCTGTTCATAATATGTCGCCAACCTCCTGTAAAGGAGACGGCGTAATAAAGAAGAAGATAAACTAGTTACCGTCTAAAAGCGAGTCAGACACATTATAACAGTACTAATGTTCTTCGTAAGAATACGTGGAGCCTTACTGATTATGAGGTACGCAGAAAGTAGCACACATGAACTTATGAGTAACCTGTTGTCATATACCGTTATTGCACGTCACTACTTATGGTTCACCATGGCCTCCAATTTCCCCCACGTTTGCTCTTGTGTTAGAATTCTGTTTTGAGGGCGTATTAGAGTAGTGCCCCTTTGCACACACATGCGTAGCTTTAGACTATGCATAATGATTACAAATGTTACCCGCTTGTATCATGTATGTTGCTGTTCGTTTCAAAGGCAAATTCATTAGAAACTAGCTCCCTCATTCCGGGTTCTATCTTTAGTGTAGTGCAGGAATCATTCAGTGAGATTCTGTATCTAAAGCCTCTTTAGCACGACTAAAGCCATAGTACCTGAGCTGATGACGTCATAATGAAGGTGTGTTTCACACATTGTAATTCAGTGACACATACTGACAACGCCTTTGATCTAAGATTAACGTAACAAGAATGGAAGGTGTACTCCAAACCCCAATTTGGAGTGAATATCATGTATTCGGGATACATTCTAAGTGATTTTATGTGGTACCAAATGTACCTTGATTTTAATATCCTGACGACAGAATTCTGTTGTTACAAAGCTAATCGGGCTGCTGGGAAAGTTAATTTTGTTGTCACTTTGTTAAATATTCACCATAACGAAAATGTTACAAATAAGAAGATCTGTACTCTAAGTGAACTACAAGTTTTATAGGGTCTGCTATATGTGTTGTTTGAGAGAATACAAGTAGATTATTCATTTTTATTTTCATGTGAACTAGATGTCATCAGTCTAAACAAAATTATATTCCACCCACAAGTTCCAGTATTTTCTTTGTTCTGCTTTTATACAAAACCTTAAAACAATTATGTTTCGAAGGTGGGATGTTAAAAGTAAATTTATTAATTTATTTACTTACACATTCCCATACCTTAACTATGTGTAAATAGAACATCTAAAAACAAACAGACTAATTCGGAATAAAAGTCTCTGATTCTCCAAAATTTATTGACGTTTACACACCAGCACACATATCACAGAAGAAAGTACTTCTTCCATTAAATATTTTTAAAATCTCTCGACCTAGGGGTAGGAACAGCATCAGATATTAATCCACCGTTTCATCGGATGACTGCATTGTGGTTATGTTGGCTAGTGTCAAAGGAAAACTTCAATTTATATTGAAACAAAATCTAATAAGATATATGTCTTTGATAACTACGTGTGTGAAACGTAGATGTAATTAAGCTGTGTCCTATGCTTTGTTTTGCAAAAAGACCCCTATTGTGAGTACGGTGTTATTACTAGTATAGTATAACGTATTGTTGGAATAACTATATCGAAGTTATAATTAGGCACATGAAACTTCAGTTGCGATATCGTGATTTCATAGACAAATAATCATTTCAAACTTAATTAATTCACAACAGCATTTAATTCTCTTAAAATAAACTTTATATCATTCGAAATGTCTTGGTGAGCGAATTTCGTCTTCTTGAGAACTGTGCTTCATGGAATTACATACACAAATACATACATACACATGCGTAAGCACACAAAGAGCAGAACTAGCCATTGCTATGCAGGGGATAAATCCATACTCC
>NW_019059928.1:869056-912404 GCF_000696155.1 Zootermopsis nevadensis
TTTTTCTCGTTTCCGTATACAGTACAAAGTTTAGTCTACTACTAATGTCATTTTTATGGGTTTATTTACAAAGATGCTGGTAGTTTTCTTCCTTCCGCTTTCCAAGGAAACCTTTCACCACAGATACAAAAGATTTCCACGCTGCGAGTTCTTTAGCAGAAAGTCTGGCTTCAAAATTTCCATCGTCCAACAGTTTTCTGATCTGAGGCCCGACAAAAATTCCTTCTTTCAACTTGGCATCACTAAAATTGCAATCAATTTTTGTGTATGTATGTGCAGGCGTCCAGTAAAGGAATTCCGTCTAAATCCGCGAGTGGTGTTAAAGACAAGACATGTACTGACTAACAGCTTTTATGCGCAAAATGACCAGTAACATATGCAGTTATTTTACAACCCTTAAACGAGTTCTGACATTTATTCCGCATGGTCTGTCTATCGCTTAATGGGCTTTCTGTGATATCGCGGTGGTAACGGCATCACTGTGCGGGATGAAGTCCCTCGGGTCTACGGTGCTCAGATAACGCAGACACTGTTTATTTTTTATTTACTTTTATATATCCCGTCCTTTCCATTTTCCACTGATATTGTTACCAAAACTGCTGGTTTTGCAACCGTTCTGTATTACATATGTAACAAAAGTTACACATCTGTTTTCTGATAATTATATAATTTACTGAAGTCTAATTACAAAGGGACTATTTAAATTTGCTGGACTTAGAGGAAATCTATGTAAGACTGGTGTTCTCACTGCGGTGAAGAAGTCAATTTCGGTCTCCTGGACAGTAAAACTGTGAGGACTTGTAGGTAGATACCAACGTTTCGGAACAACATACTGTCTCCGTTTTCAGGGCTAAACAGCCTCTCTTCAGCCCTGATGATGAAGGTAGTGAGTTATGAAACGTTTATATTTACATAAAAGTCCACGCGACGATATTACCTAGAACACCAACATCGACGTAAAGTCCATCTGTTTGTTGAAATATAATTATCTGTGAAGTAAAAACATTTTTTTCTTATAACTATGTAGCATCTGTTTCACTAAACATCTTTCAGGATGTAATACTAAAAACACATATTAAAGTGGTGACCAATTACGTTTCTGAGGATACTACATTTATGTTCCTTGCCACTCCCACAATCCTGGGCAACGTCCATTTGGTCCGCTATTTGAGACACATCACACCAGACAGTTAAATTGCAAGCTGGGACCTCCGCGGGTCGCAGGTTAAAGACGGTACTTTGTGTGGTGGTCACGAATTCCTATCCAAAATACAGAGCAATTGAGTGTAAATGCTCCAGTCTCTTACGTGCAACTGCATTTCAACGGTTATATCTTTTATTTCCCTTCTACCGCAATTCAAGATGTCTGAACCGTTGTTGTTGCTACTTATTTGTGTGTTCCTGTACCTTTATATTTTTTTGTATTAAGGCCTTTCAGTATGATAGCGCATTAAAAAGCATATCTAGCCGATGCCAATAGCCTTGAATCACATGGGATACTTTTCCAAATATAGAGACTAGATTTTTATAAAAATTTAGAATAGTACATAGAACCTCGGGTCCCCAGATAGTCCAGAGTGTCAGCATGAAAGCCAACTTGAAAGCAATCGTCATCAGCAGCAAAAGAACGGATTAAACTTCTTCCTGTTCTGCATTATTTCAGATTCTGTGGCTGTAAATTGTCACGTTACTTATTAATTTCTCATATAAAATTACTTTTTGAGGAAGAAAATCATCTACATCGATGTAACACTATACAGATATTTTACTCTTACTATAGTACTGTAGGGTAAATGCTTCAAAATAAAATGTACATGTTTTAGTGAGATTCTTTAATATATTTAATGTCATATATCCCTTATATTGTACCGTATTTGTTACTTTAATTAATAACAACCACATATTATCACTGAAGCTCAAATCAGTGATTACCAACAAAACCATTAAGTCTGATTAGAGTGTTGTGTCAAGAATACATTATAATGGACTTGAGCATACAAGATGAAAATTAGGGGCAAATCTGACTGTAGACTTCACATAAAAAGTTTTAGATTCGGACTGAAACACACGAAGTGTTTAACATAAACGAATTCGTAAGAAGTAGTGTGGGTGTGCATGTGTGTTATCTCCTAAACTACTGATTTCGATTAAATTTGTGAGCCTACACTAGAAGCTGCGGAGAAAATTTAATTTTTTCTCAAATTGGTCAAATCCTCTACTCTATATGAATCTTGAACCAGAAGTTACACACTGTATCAAAAAGGTATAATAGTTCAAACAAGATACACACGAGCTAAAGTAAAATATAGGACTTAGCAATAAATAACATTTAAATTTCACACATTTTATATACAGTGCATAACTGACTGAAGACAAAACTAACATGCCCGACTTCCACGCAGTAAAAATCTGTTTTGCGATTAATTTGTAACAATACATTTGTATCTTCAGTTAATGAACTTATGGAAAACGAGGAATATGCAGTATCAAACGAAGGCATTAGAAAAAAGTATGTATACTGAATCAGTGTCCATATGGTATAATACATAAATATATAGACATAGACAGCTCTATACGAATAAGTCATGCAATGTTCGTAATCAACTATGAACGTAATTCACACAAACACTGCACGCTAAATTTTGTTCGGTATCTAACAATCTGACATGATGTAATTTTATTACAACGGTGTATACTAGTAGGCTATTTACTTAACTGCAATAAGCGCGACATGTAACACGCGTCCATAGGGGAATCCCTTCTCTCTCTGGCGGTTCAGTGGAGGCAATGTTGTTTATGGGTTCTATTTCCTTACTATAAACTGAGCGCAAAATCTGGTAGTGTTCGTTATTCACTGCTCTGTATTCAACATAAAATATTATTGGAGTGATCAAATCAAGGATTATGACATAGGCAGGACACGTAGTATGCAGAGGAAAGACGATGGAGTAAGCTGGCCTGAGCGTGAAACTGACTTCTCGCCTCGTTTAGTGTTAATTTTTTTATTGAAGTAACTTTATCTTCCTTATAAAGCAATATTTATAAATTTTAATTATAGTGGTTATAATCAAACTTTTGTATGATAATAACAACAGCACAGGTGTTTTATCGTTTACCGTTGCATTACGACCTATTTTCCAGTTTATATCTACAGTACATATCAAATAAACTATGCGATGATATTCTTATAAATATCCTCCATAAAATTACAACGGCGATACAAAGATAAAGCTGTATATAATTTGAGCTTTTCACAGCGGTGAGTATGAAGATTTCTGTCTTCAAAGATGAAGCTGCACGGATTCTAAACATCACTAAAATAAAGTTTATTGCATACTCCATGTTGCAGATTATTTGGTACGGCCACCTGAAATGTTTCTTATATCTTTAAGCTTATCTTTTGGACTTAGATGAGATTATACTGGACAAAGTACAAGTAATTTACCTTATATTTATCACAGAGTGTGATCTGCATTAATGCAAGTATATAAGACATTACGAAGTTCTCTGTATCTACAGAACTTCATAAAACACGTTCAGTCTCGCATATCCAATTTATGATGCAGTAATTTTACTGCAGGTGATTTGTAGTACGTACGCTACAAAATAATTAATCTCTCAGACGTTACTCTACCCACTAATGGCCCAGACACGAAGGCCTCATGAGCACCAACCAATCCCTCGTCCGTTTAATGATGGAGACCTAATTTCATTAATGTGAGGTATGATTCCACCTTAAAGGTAATGATTCAGAGCTCTTAGAATGCCTCATATTGATCGTCGCGAAATATTCCTTCAGACAACTCTTAACATTGTATCCAGATACCGTGGAGGGGCACAGATTTGTCGAAACACTTGTAGTAATGGTTACACAGCAATCATGTTTACATGTGTCTTATCTGTGACCTATATAATACACACAATGCTTTAGGAATAAGCAATGCTCGTCTAACTTCCAAATGGTGTTCTACTGATTTACTGCTGTAAATATTGAGCTATTTGAACAAGTTTCAGTTATATAGGCTACGTTAACCCTATTTTACGTCTAATGAGATAAGATATGATAATGAATGTTGGAAAACTGATGTGGTCTATTTGAAGGTAATTTGTCCGAGGAGACTGAGGAAATACACGAAAGCTTTAATCGGTATAGGCAAACGACTGACAAAGATTCAAAGTAGATAAATCTTACATATACGTCTAAGGTGCTGCCTCTCGGTAGACCTAACTGTTCCATCCTTCAGTTCGTTGCAGTTATGATATTCAGTTACTAGTTTCAGATGTCGTATATGCGTGGTTATGACTGTGCAGTGCGTAATGCAACAGTCGCAGATGGATATTAATAAATGCAGGAAGAAGCAATTTCTAGCTTTTACCTCTCATGTCTACGCTAGAAGCTGAGATTGAAATTTGATGGGTCGATAGAATACGACATATTTTATCGCATTCAGTCCTTCTGTCGAGACAGAACGGGGAATTACTTAATTTGGGGAATACAACGTCGCCCCTCCTCCACGAC
The DNA here is from genome assembly GCF_000696155.1 of Zootermopsis nevadensis. The sequence goes on from NW_019059928.1 coordinate 873,576, forward strand.
ACCGCGCGAACACGATTGAAACGAATATACACGTACCATAGTTTTCAGAAATTCAAGATGCACAGGGTAAAATGTCTTCGTATAGGAGCGTCCTTCTTGAGAAGCTGACACAATCTCACCTAGTCAAGATATTCCTCGTCATTTATGGTAACTAAGGGTGTTATTATCGTGTTTCAGAAGATCCTGAATTTAACTGTGTATGTCTGAACTTAATTGCCATCCTCTTGTTACCATTCTACAACTGCGCGAATAGTAAAGGCGGCAAAGTCTAACCCGGAACTTGTTGCCAAAATTTATGATCAGATTTCTTTTGAGACCTTCATTTTATTATCTTGCTTTGTGAATTTTTCGTTCTACTAATTTATAAACACTCACGCGTGGTGACTGTACTTTCACATAACAATCCGAGGCCTCGTCTTTTGTTATATCTTTGACTGTATTTGCTTTCTTTGCTTATGATTTATACCGACTGCATCGAAACTGTTGGCCCGCCATCTGGGGAGAACGACCCAATACCGTGGTTTGAAGCAATAGCACGCGACAGCTTGGGACAGAAACATCGGAATGATGTGTGCGTTTTATGCCCACGAGGGGGGGGGGGGTTAATAGGGCTGTTGCTGTTGCTGTCTCTCTGTCTGGACACTACGATGTGGCCAATAATGTGGACCATTTCTAAGCCATTATTACGCCAATACATAGCGACGAGATGACTATGGAAAGCGGCGAACATACTCCAAATTCAACTTATGTCTACGTTGTACAAGGGCGATGCGATGTCAAATATCGAAGTTGAAATTTCAGGTTCTCATGACCTCGTATATGAAGATGACTGTCTTTTGGGATGCTGTGTCGAGTAGTCTGACAGAAGATTGCCGACGTTTCAAGGGTGCTTGTGGAGTAACAAAAACCTCTGAAACAAAGCGGTAAACTTATAATAGATTATATGGCACAAGATTATATAAAATATAACTGCCGATGATTTACTTCTGGGTTACAACGCCACGTGGACTTGTAGGTAAGTACAAAATTTTAGGAGAAAGATGCTGTTTGGTTAAATTATGTCCCTCCGAAACGTTAGTATCTATCTGCATGTCCACACAGCGTTACATCCAGAACAACAACATCGACATTCTCACCACCATGACAACCTCAGATCTCACACTGTAGTCAAATCCTTGCAGTTAGCGTTGGTTAACAGATACATTTAGAACGTGTTGAAGATTATACAGGCCCTAATGGCGGGCTTTCGTGAACACGGTAATGAAACTTACGTTTCTATAAAAGTTGGGAAATTTCTTGACGAGCTGAGTTACTGTAAGCTTAAGAATTACACTACACATAGGAATTACCCAGTGCTGTTTATGCCACGTTTAACTGCATCAAGTTAGATCAGGTCATTGTGGGACGGATCTGGACAGCTCATTCCATCGCACGACCTATTAAAACAGATTCCCTGTTGACTCAATAGGGATTATTGCAGTGATTGGTGAGCATTACTTTGGCTTAGTGAGTTGGTGAGCCATAATAATAATAATAATAAATTCGAAAGAAGCTGTTGTAAAATATATAGTCATCCCTCACAATAAAACTATATAATACATGTAACACATATTATAAACAAAATGTATTTCGGAGATACCTGCTGCACTACGTACCTCAGGGGCAAGGTTTGTATCGGCTGCATAGAAGTAAATACCATATGAAGTGGTGAATAATAATAATAATAATTTGCCCTATGTCATTGTAACATTAAACGAGTTTGTTAGTATGACGACTCAGAAGAAGCTGAAAGAATATAGAAATATGCACTCTACAAATCAGATAAATAATGCCAGAAAAGCAATAAAACATCTATAAGCATCGATTATTTTATGTAATAATGCTGATGATGGTCTCTCAGCAACCAGACTGGAGAAGGGGAAATAAAGATAGACGAGAGGTTATACATTAAAAATGATTTCCCATCGGTCGTTCGGTAACGTCACTGTTCCTTCGTTACGCAGCGGACTACTGGACCGTGTCCTAACCCCTGATCTGTTCCTGTATGGTGCTATATAGGCTATAAGCGATTTAAACACTGCGTTTTGTAGTGTGGATACCCACGAAACAGTTGGAATGGAATTCCATCCCAAATAGCTGTAACACGATGAATGTTCGTAACATTCCTTCCACATCAACTCCCTCTATCTCAAAGCTGCCAAGATACTTCTACCTCTGTCAGTTCCTGCTTTCTGCAAGACTGGTATAGGAAAACAGCGTTACCCGAAGTCTATCTGATGTAAAATTTTATAGGTTTCAACTGGCCATCTTGAGAATCTAATCTAATCTAATAACAGGCTAAGAAAATTACAGCCTGAACCAATTCAGACATTAGTCTGATTTTAAATTCTGCACAGTCTGAAGCTGAATGTAATTTGGGACGCCGATAGTTCAGATCCTGTGAATTTGAATTTAATATTGAAAAAAAAACTCCCCAATATCAATTTTCACGAAAACCCCTTCACCGGTTCAAGACTTGTTACGTACAGGCACAAAGACTAGCAAACAGACATGGTATTTTGCTACTGTTCTATTGCGCCTAAAAGTGGATCTCAAAAAGTAGCATGTGAAGTGAATTCAATTGACTCAGAGTTCGGCGTAACAGCGAGGACTTTTGAACACGCAAACCAACATTCGGGTTCAACAAAAGGGAGGACACTTCTGTACCGGCTGAGCGACTATCAGATTCGTACGAAATACGCCGTTTCATGGAATTTGTTTGTAAGCGTGTTATGATTTTGGTACCAGTATCAGATCACAGGCTGTAGGATCATTGTATTTATTTGACAAGCTGGTATTAATATCTGGCGAAATGTTGGAATAATACGTAACAGATATTCCTACCTGTATCATATGCATATCAAATTAGCCACACTCTGGGGCTTTGTGGATCGGATTAGAATGCGGGTGGAAAGTAGGAGAAATATAGCTGTGTACAATGGAAACTCAATATTTTGCCGCCGCGGGAGATTTTGCAAGAAAAGGATATAGAATTTGTGGCTGAGAAGCAAGACACCAATATAAAATATAAATGCTAACAGGAAAAGAAAATAATATCGGAAAGAAATATACAAGCCTGAGTAAAGAAATTGCCAGAGGTGAAGTACGGGAAAAGTATCCACAATAGCTGAAAGAATGGGATCACAAAATTTATAAATTAAGATTCGATGATCATTATGTGATATGCTATAAGGAATTAATACAGAATCTTTGTGTGGAAGGCTATTGGGAAAGGCCCGAGTAGACGACAGGAAAACAAGGGGGATAACATTAAGATAGGTTTTTAGACTGATAGAATGCGAAGATGGGAGAAGAATTAAACTGACCTACAGGACGTAATCTCGTCCAGAACTGAGTTTTGATAAAGAAAACATAAGAGCTTTAAAGACGCAAGCTTACTAAAGCGTTTTCACGAGACCTCAACCTACTCCCGAAACAAAATGTACAAAGTTATTAGGTCGAAACAGATCTATCCGCAGACAACTATCACACTCGATGTCCTCCTCAATTCGAGCTTCCTAACCACACACACACACACACCCGTATTATTGTCGAAATTCTAACTTGAAGCCAAAGGAAAACAAGATTAAAGCGACATTAAAGTATATTGCTGAGATCAGAACCTGTACTTATCAGAAGCAGAGGTAATTGAACACACAACACTTATTTTTGTGTCAGCTGATGCCTCTGAAATTCGCAGATCCGCTACAATAAGAAACACTGTCTCACAACCACTGAAAACAGCCTTTAAAATTATAGATACTTCTGCTCCTTGTGTCTCGTTACGGTATCCGTAAAAGCTAATCCTTCTTTTTTAAATAAGCGTGTCCTTGTACGAGCGAGTTTTTCAGAATCTCGAAGTTTCTGCCGATAATGTTTAGCACACCGAGTGTCTTGTACCGCTGTGACGTCATCATGCAGACATGGACCACCTGGCGCCAGTCTTTAATAGGAAGGCAGAGAGTAAACTGATGCATTCTATCGGAATGGAACACGGTCCCCATTCTGCAATTGAATTCACATACATAACCTGCATGTGGGTATTTCTGAAGCCGAGTACTCATGGGAGTAGGGATACCTAGCGGGAAATGGCCCTTTAGCACAACAGCGAATAAAATACGAGTACATGTTTATCTCTGCGATATCACCGTCGGTATGACGGAAATGTACCCGGTTTAAAAATAACGACAGAATTTTAGCGGTTTAATTTAATCTCTTCATGCGGACGTTGGGATCATATCTTCATGCAGACGACAGACCAATTCAAATTCTTATCAATAATCAGAATTTTCCCCATAATGTTATCGACGCAAATAAACAACTGTAAAAAAAAGTAAATGGTAATAATGTGTCTATATAGTTACAGGCTCCTCTATTTAGTATTTTGTTGTCGACATTGATTTAACCATTTTTGAAACTTCCAAATAAATTGTACGAGAACCCGGATCAAATTTGAGGCTAACTCAACTAGGGGGCCAAACAGGCTTTTCATTCTCTTTCCCCATTTTATTTGAAGACGGAAGCAGAATACAAATTCCGAAACGTTGAAGTTTAAACATAACTGTGATTGGTGCCCTACTAATTTATTTAGATCAATTTTAATATTATCCTCGTATCTAGAATTAGGTTTCCCCAGTGGTTTGTCTTCGACGGAAATATATACGCCTTTCTAATTCTTTTACCATTCGTACTGCATGCGCGCCAATCTCATTTTCCTCGATTTGATCAGCCTGACAGCATTTGGCGGAGAGAGTAGTATTCAATTATGGAGCTCCACACTGTGCAGTTTTCTTCATTTCCCTTCTCAGTTGTTACAATCCTCCCTTGCTTTCAGTCTGTTCTCAAACACATGCTACTGTATACAAATTCAGTTTCCTCTTTCTATATTCATTTACAGTACGTACCGGTGTCAACAGACAGCGAGGATTAATTTAATTTTTTTCTACTCCATAAAGTTAAATTCGATAATATGAGTGGAAAATATCTGTGTACTCAGTAACCTCTGACCTATTACTGAATTCTGAGAAACGGTGTCTGAAATTCAACTGTTTGCCAGACCTGGAATAACAAGAGTGCTGCAGCCCTGAAACTATGTGTGTTCTGTGCACAATTCGGTAATCTAACGCGAACCTACTGCTGAATACTGAATCCACTGAGGCCAGAATCTGAAAAACTATTTTGCTATGCATGGTATCTGAATCACTAAATGCTTGAGTGATCTGTACACATGTAATGCATTGTAATGTAATGTAATGTATGCCTAATGTATAACGAATGAACTATGAATGATTGACTCATACACGCACGTGAAGGAATTCAATTCTACGCTACGTAGTGCCACGGCACAGAGGAACCTTTTGTCATAAACATAAATAAATTTTCACACTACGTTAATTAAAATCTATGAGTCCATGAAATAACTTATAACTGGTAAATTAAGCATCCAGATGTACCCTAACTCGTAACTGTTTTATGTCGATATATCCGAGATATGAGTGAGATATTCACGGTGAAGACGTCGAATGTGGTCTTCTGGGTTGTGAAGCCGTGCAGTCTTGTACGTGGTCAACAATATTTCGGACGAACGCATCGTCTGCTTATGAGCACTCAGAATATAGGGCGCCACAACACGGAACACCACATACATTTATAACGAGCAGTTTGGTGTGGCAGTACATGTACTCAGAATAAACCCGGTTCGAATCTTGGCTGTTACGAGCATCATGATTGAAGTTTCTTCTTGTCCTTATTCTGCGCGTTTTAATGTCGCATGGTACCTAGAAACAGGCCACGGTCGTCTACTTCGAAATCCTTGAATTCCCACTTCTTTCGAAACTACGTAACCTAACCTACGCAGCTGTAACAGCGTCGAAAAATAACCATGAATTAATCGATAGTTAGAGCAGTATGCTAAATTCGTATTTAAGTGCATTTATAATTTTAGTCCCTTGTATTTTGTTCTTTTTAGTGGCGTTTCTCATCTAATTGGCGTGATGTTTAATTAAACAAGGGAAATATTTATCTCTACCTCAGTGGCTGCACACTAAAATGCAATTCAGTATCTCATGACACACCAAATCATAAGTTATCATTTACGTAACCTATTATAGTTGTAAAGTTGTGTACATGCGTCCACAATAGACGAAATAATAATAATAAACTAACAAAAACAAGCGATAGAATTAAAAACTGTTAAACTCGAAAAAGGAAGTAAAGATATCTCTAGTCAATATATATATATATATAATGGTAACAGAACGGAAAACATGGTTTGATTCTCCAGTTGTAGGGCCCATCCATTGGGAACTGGGTGAACTTTTTCAGGCGCCAATGGGACCGGCGCATGAAGCTGATCACTCACTAAGGTTAAGAATATCTGGTGCTGTACGACAAGTACCCTGAGAGTGTTTATGCTATTAAGCTTAAGTACTGCACATAGACAGTTTTACACTTAACACTAAAACACGTTATTAATGAGGATCGCGCACACAGACCACAGTATAATTAGATTACACACCAACATCAAATATATTATTCAAAATAGTAACAATTTAATAAAACAACAGCAGCATGTGGCGTTGAAATAACAAGGGTAGGACATAACAGCTCTTTGTGAACTATTGTTTAAACGTGCAGAAACGCATTTGAGTTACAAACTTCGTGGCGCAATTAGGCTGATGTCGCGACGGACAAATTGAGAAACCCCACAATTGCAGTCATTTGTATGATTAACACGCGGCTGAAAGCCGACCGCTTTAATGTAGAAAACGATGTTTTTAAGACTTCGCGAAGCCGTCAGAGCAAGGTATTACCCGTCTCCACATGACCGCGTCTCCTCGCAATTTCTTGGCCATTCGCTCGTCGCTTTGTTTGTTTTTGACGGTCCTGTGTCCCAACCCATTAACTTAATGAGTCATTTAATCCTTGCAGCTGCCTCTCACAGCTGAAACTGCGTGTCTTAGGTTGCCTGCACACTCCTCATGCTTTGAGACAAAGTTACGGTTGCGCAAACTAGTGATAACGAAACCGGATTGCTTCATCATGATAAGTGTATTCGTATTTGGGAAGTACGAAGAACCAACTTCTACCTGTAGACCGATTAACCTGACCCCACAATCGTATTTTCTTCAGTCCCTCTAGGGAAATTCTGGGGCAGAGCCTTAATACAAGCCAGGAGGTCTTCCTTCCAAATTTCGAATTCGGTACTACGTATGACGTTTCATTATTTTTGTTCGTTAACAAGATCTTAAGTCAGTAGGAATTACGTTTGACTTAAGCCCTATTTACTGAGCACAGAAGGTATAATATGCAGAAGAAAAAAGTCCTTAAGCAAAGCAAATACAAATCCAATAAACCTATTATATAATCATTTACTAAATACACTAGCCATAGAAGAAAATATCAGCCAGGTACATACGCACATCGCAACCAAATAGGGAATGAAAATATTTTTGAACAACTCAACATTGATTCCTCTGAAGTCTAGAACTATAGACGATATTAGAATATTGACTCAGTTCAACACATCCACTGAATGAAAGACGACAGACTCCAAAACAAATTTTAAAATACCACTCGACAGCAAGATGACGACTCAGACGCTCACTTAAAATACTGTTACTGGACGACACGAAAATTATTAACAGAAGAGCAGAACAGCTTCATCGAAGGCAGACAACTTAATGACTATATTCGAAATTACTTAGTGAAATGAAAAAGAAAAATATGTCAGTCTTTCTACGCATGTGGCCTTTACAGACTATTCAAAATATTTTGATATAACACATAGAAACGAATTGTGGAATATAGGAACGTTCTAAAGATTAAAGGATTCCCACAACACTTAGCAAGGTCAATTCAAAGTGTGTGTGTGTGAGCGTTGAAACTATTATAACTGCTAATGAAGAAAAAAACAAATACAGAAGTCCAAATTGACCGAGGTGTATATGGATTAATGCCATACTACTAAGAATGTTAGGAAAAGACAATATTAAAACAATCAGTTCCATAATTTTTCAATATGAATATGTCCAAATAGTTCAGAGGAGAAGAATGAGTAAGAATAAAAATTGCTACAGATAATATTATTACAAAACAGCTTATTAATTGTAGTTGTCAAACAATCAATGGCAGAAGTCAAGATTAAGAAAAACACTACAGAGGTTTAATAGTTTATGTGTGAAAATCATGTGAAAATTACTTAATAAAACACAAAAATAAACATTAATATAATTTTATAAAGTAACACCTCTTCTGTATGGCAGTAAATATTGACTCTAAAATATTATCTTAATAAATTTGAATCTGCCGAGATGCTGTTCGTGAGACCAAAAGTAGGTCACCACAGAGTGGTTAAGAAATGAAAGGATGTTATAATACAGGAACTAAATACAAACAAATTAACACCGAAAATCCAAAAATATAAAAAGAACTGTTTACAGCATGTGACAAGAATAACAACAGAGCGAATTCCAAGGGAGGCTCTTGACTTCAAGTGTCAAGGGACGACCTGCAAAGAGACGGAAAGTTTATTTTTAGTAAAAATTGGATCAGAATAGGCCAATGCGCTTAAGTCCTCAAGACGATGATGATAATGATCACAGTGATGTGAATGCTGAGACCGAAACGATTTAATCTTAGAGCCCAATTCGTGATCCGATGGCGATCTCAGTACAGTCTACTGACGGTTAGATAATGGTGTTATGGAAGATTAATCCTCTAAACTTTCAGCACATTTTAGATGTAAAAACCAACTACGGTGTCTTTATTTCTTATGTTTTTATTGCCGTCTTGAAAATCCTCTCTTTTCTCGTCTTGGAAAAGCGTTACGTCGCGTCACTCAAACTTCAGTACAGAGAAAAGTTGAGCCTATAGCTGGAGCAGGTTTGTCGCCTCAAGCAAGAGACAAAAAGGAAAACTGAAGAACAGAAGAAAGCAAAGGAAAGAAGAATAGAGGGAGAAAACTTGGAGAAACAAGGGAGTCATTGAGCATTTGCGTTCGTGTGGACCTGAAAGCATTGTCATCGGGACATCCGCGGTTCATCTTTAGTTAGAGCGTTTGTGCCTTTAGTTTCAAAAATCGGAAATGATCATGTCTGAAGACTGACAAAATAACAATAGAATATTTTATATGTTAGATATTCATAATTTGTCACTAACGATTCAAGTACAATTAACGTAACACAGTGAAATGAAAGAGTTTCTTGCAAGATAAACTTCATTCTAAGCCACATAATATTCTGTACGACCCTTAGGCCTATAAATGTACTAATCTTCGATCTCTTTATTCTTCAATGCTTCTTCGATCGTTTATGAAGATTATAATATTTACTCCAACATGAATGTCAGGTCAACATTTTTAATTTGTTCGGTTCAATGAGGACCTTTCTGTAAAATATAAGTACTAATTTAATTGGGCACAGACTTACATCAATAATGAGTAGATGGCAGCTAGTTATTTACGTTTTCTCGTTGATATGGTACCCAAATTCTCAGTGCGCTTGTTTATGTGTAGTATTTTAAATAAAATTTTATGTATTTTCTAAAATTTTAACAGTAGAATAGAGTCTACATGCTTGTATAAGTATATACTGTAACATCTGCTTTAATATGGGCCTACAGAAGCAGTTTCCACATTCAATCGTTTTCTCACATAAAAATTATATATAGTATAAATAAAATTTTAATATACCATAACCTGTAACATACTTGTACAGCCACTTCGGTTTTATAATACTGATTGGTTAAAATAAAACTCACTAATTTGCAAAAGTAATATTGCACTGAATGATAAATGTATCCATTATACGGAATCACACAGAAAGTATAGATTTTAAATTCAGAAGTACCATGAAAACACAATTAAACTCGTAATTCGTTATTATAATGGATATCAAACAGTTTTACTTCCATGGTCATAAAATCTACTATCGTGACATTTAACGAGCAAAGCCATTTCATAAGAACATATCTTCGTTTTACTACATATAACGGGCCGATTATACGCGATTCGTAGAGTTAATATTTTTATATTACTAAGGATAAAAACAGTCTCATTACAGTTACAGTTCTGGTTTTCCATAAGCAGAATCACAAAGTATTTAAAAGTACTAAATACATTAAAACATATCAACTTATGAAAAAATAAAATACTGCAGTGTAATTTCCTTTTCCTTTAATAAGTTTTTTATATTCATATTATCCGTTTCTAGGGCAGCGTGTGTTTTCACGACTCATCATTTAAAATTTACAGACTAATAAACATCCAGGTAACTGCTCCATAAGCTGAACCTAACCCTTCTTGATGCACGTTAGTGGAGAAAACAGGGGGGTTTGACTTGGCACTGGTAATTATTCTCCCCGTTACGATTTCTTACGCATCTGAATAAAGTGCTGAATTTTAAATTCCTCGTCTGAGAGTAAATGGTGGTATAAGGCTTACAATGCGAAATCATTTCTTACTTCTAGTTCCTTTCTGTCCTACGTGCCTGACCCACTGTTAAGGACTACTTGCGGTTAAACGAAAAAGACAAATCTACATGATATTTACAATCTTAATTACCATGCGGCACCATGTATGTTTGCCAAGAACTTAAATTGGAGTTCGTACGGTAATACATTCCTACAACCTGACGCCTCATACAAAATTAATAACCAATGATTGATATAGAAATGTTAAAATTGAGTTTTAAGTTAATTTTCAGTTCACGGCCAGTCTATGCGAAGTCATGGAACTTACTTACAAACCAGCGCTTCTCCGACCGAAGAATTCTATATTTCCTGATTCACAGTTGATCGTCAAAACAATCTAACCAATCTTGTTTGAGGCGAAGAGACTAAATGCATAACAAATATATGTAAAAGAAGTATGAAGTATGTAATTAGAAATCCCAAGAGATAATAGCAATCTAATCAAATAAGCTTACTCATTTTAATAGCCTACATTTATTTTAAGGTAAATTCGGATGAAAATTAACATATTTACTAGTTTTGTAGATGAAACATTCTGGTCGACCTACAGATAGGAACTCCTTCCATGCATGAATTTTGGTTACTTCATACAATAAACCGCTAAATACATAATAATTATCGTTAGTCTTCCGTTCCTAACTACCGTCCTTATGCACCGCACCAACCCTCTTGTGGCAAGATTGATGGGAGATACAGAATGGTGTTTGCATGTTGCACAATTCTCGATGGACGGACAAGCAATACGATGTTGACACCCCCAGAGGCAGAAGGGACATGTAGATACAAAGGCCAGACAACTACTCTCACGGGACGTCTGACTAGGACGCATCACAAAGAAGCGATTTTATTGTGCAGAAGAATAATTCGAAGAGCTGAAGAATGGTAACATACATATTAATATAATTTTTGATTGATTTTTTTTGTATTGCTTAAGTACGCTTCTTCAAAACAGTATATCACAAGAACTAAAGTCCTCAGAGATTTCAACGTTTATTCACGTCAATATCAGTCAACGTGTAAGGAACCAACCGATCAACAAGCCATCAAAGGAACTGATCAACCAGCTACTCATCCAATCATCGAAGAGACTGGAGAAGTGATAACATTAAGATGTTTCTTTCAGTAGGTTTCCTGTGAGAATCCAGAACTGGGAGGAAAATACTCTGTGACAAGACTGTACATTCAAACACAAGAAGAACAATTCAGATGACTTGCTCCTTAATTATCTCTTTCGACGTTTGGTAGTTTATACAATGTCGTTAATAACTCACAAACAGATAATGAATGCAAGGAACTGCCTTACAAATAAACAAAGCATAGACTTGCTAATAACGTCCTCCCTTAAATACAATAATCAATTAAAACCACTTTCCATTTTGTCAACATGTTTTCCTAAATATCCATTTTATATTACCCTCTCCACTTCCAATTATCACTTTGTATCAGACTGCCCGTCATTTCAATTCAAGCTGTCCTTGTCCAAAAACGCGATCAGCTGTCGCGAATGCATAAAAATGCAGCTCATCGTACAGTTTCATTCCACGGTCTGTCGTGTGTGCTATATGCCACTGTTGAAGGCACGGACGCCGTGGCGATGTGCTAGGCCGTACCTGCTGCCCTGCCCACTGCAGTCAGTGCCGCAAAGAATCCTCACTCACCCCGGTTGCCGGGTTGCAGTCAACTTCACTCCCGCTATGCGCCAATAGGCCTTGCCAGTGCAGAGATACACAACACGATTAACTTAAAGGCTAATGCTGTATCCAAAATAAAGTCGCAGCCAGTTCGATTTGCAGCAATGCGGCGAAATATTTCAAGCATTCTAATTGGATATTCCTTCCAGATCAGAATAAATGCGAACAAGGGTCAATATGTAAATTTAGATGTAATCAGCCATGGTGGGTAGAATAAGAATAAGAAAGAGACGAAAATCAAATAACAAGGCCTGTCGGGAAAACAAAAAACAAAAGAACTCGATATTAAACGCCACTAAAACCTCATCCGTTCTCAACACATTCTACAGTCATAGATTCATGTTCTTTTCCCAAGCGTTACACGCCGATATATTAGGGTAAAAATACGCTTTTGAAACATGTCCAAATATACGTTACTGTTTTATTATACTGATGTTCGTTTTTCAATTCGTTCGAATAATACGTTATTTTCCGGTAATTCCAAGGTTTTTTAAAAAAATATCGTTCCTCGATTACGAACGTTTTTCACAAATGCCGACACTTTTCTACCAAAAACAAATACAGTCGTGGATGCGGACGGTTCAGTCAGAACCCCACAACTATCTAGCACCTCCCCCACCCCCAATGTTTATACAGAAAGTAAGCACTCGGTTTCGCTCTAAGATCTCAGTGGAATTCTCATCTTATAAGATGTCTTCCATTTCCGTTATATAAGAGACTTGTATAACGGCTTCCTACGTCTCGGTGCGTGTTACTGCCTCAGATTCCAGTCTCACGTTACCCCTCATGCATTCTACAATTCAATGTTCTGTCTGCTAAGCATCGTCAGAGAACCAATTACAAAAAAGCTCTCGAATTTACTCCATCATCTCTTACACTGCAGCAACCCTGTAAACTCGACACAAGACTCTTCTCCGTATAAACTACTCTGAATGGAATGAGGGTGGCATAATTGGCCACACCCACCCCCATCCCGGCCCCCTGTAGTATTTTTCTCACAGAAAAAAAAAGATTAGGTGGAAACAGCAAGCTCTAACAAGCTGTGAATGAAGTCGAGTTCTGAGGCATTATCTTTTTCGTGCATGTCGAAACGGAAATTTGAAACAAAAACACGACCTGCATTTGCAACTCTGTTCTACAGAACACTGCATTAGGAGCATGTCCAGATGTAGTATTTCGTTCGGGATGCGGGAGAAAGTTAATGAGAATGATTTTGATACTAATAATTCAACCCTGAAGGACCACAGTAACCATACCGTCAGTAATCAATCCTTTATTTTGTGCTTGAAGAGAGGTTCGCATTTGTACAGACTAGTAAACCAATTTGACAACAGATTGCTGAAGACAGATGCTAACAGAAGAACAAAGACAATAACATGCTCACGGACTTCATTATTCGTATTTTTCACGAAATATTATTAGAGTGGCCAAATAAAACAGAATGAGACGTGCGAAACATCTAGGATACATGGATCAGTCCGGTAGTGAACTTATTTTTACTATATTTATTGTAGGGTATTATAATATTATTAATGTTCTGTCCATTATTATTGGGTATTAGTTCTATTTATTTAATTTAATTATCTTTCTGATCACAATTAATAGTAAACTTACATGATGTACGAAACATGTAATTCAAAGTTACTATTTTATGAATCTGTGGGTGGCCAAATCAGTTATTCCGATGTCTGTGCTGGTTCTCTATACGTAAGTAACATATCTTCATTAATTCTTATATGTAGCAAGATCCAAGAAGCTGATTATTGTCAGTATCCACATTTTTTTTTATTTAGAGTTCACAGCACTATTAAATATAGTAGTTTTCATGGCTAAATTAGTACTCACCGCCTTGAAAACCTCAAATACTATATATATTATTAGTATGTTATCGATATATCTAGTTATAAAGTGCATACATAGATTAGCTAGGTTAGACGAGGTTAGGTAAGATTACGTAACGTTAGGTTAATATTGGTTTTGGTGTCTTCAAACAGTAACTTACTGCAATTTGTTTTCAATATGCAGAAAAATAATCTTCACCAGAGCTTAAAGCCAAGATACATTTTCGGGGTCGTGGCTTTTTTGTGTAAACACCTCGCCGAAACAAACATTACTGATATGTTCTTGTAGTTTAATTAGTTTTCAAAGTACAGAGAACATCTTAACGGGATTACCAGTTCGCCACTGTGCTTCCTCAAACCACTACGTTTTGGAACATGACTCTTCTCACGTCCTCAGGCGAACCTACACAGTTGGGCCCGTTAGATGGAGCTAATTTCGATCTGTGGGCACTTGGAAATGGACTCGCTAGCCTGTACAATCCAACTGTAGTTAATAATATGTAAAATAAGTATTAAAATTATAAAGACCTTTCAATCAAAATGAAGAACCGATAAAATAAAAGATAAAATATAATTTCCTCAAAATAGGGCAATCAGGGCTATAAAAAATATATTTGTCACATATTACAAACTGAAACTAAACCGAGCTAATACCCGGAAGTCAGTGGCGTCTATGGCATACGTGTCCAAACAGACACTAAAATTACGTCCTTACCGGGACTCTCTTCGCGTTTGTGACCTTGTTCCTGTAATCTCCTCTCCGACAGGAACATTGCTGGTCTCTTCTGGGTTTTGCCGTCATTAGTTCCCAAGACGTAAACAAAGTTTTTCTACCGAGTGTAATCTCTGAGATACAAAAACCATCCTCACCGGGACTGGAACACAGGATATTTTTAGTAGTTTTAACCTTTTTAAAACCTATTGCTGGTTTCAGGGTATAAACATGGCGAATTTGAGAAAAATTGGCCTATCCCTTCTCGAACTATAACAACCATACATACACACATGCCCACAAACTGACTTCTTTTTTTATAAGACTTATAAAGGCTAGTCATATTCGTGTATGATCACAAATATATTCCATCTGATATTCGTATGCATTTGAGTCCTAAAATTATGCTAAATGCGCTTAGAGTATATTGTGTGCAATTCAGGGATAACTCATTGCCCTCGTGGTTAATTTATTGCAAGGTTAATCACACATATTACTCAAAAGCAGAAAAAGTTTTTCAGCAGATAAATGGCTAATAATGTAGAAAACAGATCTGCTCCTTGGTGGCTTCTTTACAGAAACATTATGTTAAAAAAGTTCAAGGAAGACGCAATAGAATGACGACACTAAGCAAGAAAGATCACTTGCTATATATGTAATGTTTGAACACTTTATTCCCAATTCAGAACAGTGGTTCATTATGTGTCATAAATCATCCACGCTTCATCACTTGGAACATCTGTAGATGAGCACATGGTGGGGGGAGGGTTACATCTGGAAGACGGTGCGTTTGTGTTATTGATTGAAGAGACAGACTGCAACTGGGAGCTCCTTTTATTTTGTTTGTGAAATGAGATGGTAACGACTTACTACATGTTAGAGGAAGGCTTGTCTGGTATCGATTGTTGTATCTTATTCGATATCTTATGGAAACATTCTGAGCTGCATCGCATTTACATCTTAGCCGTATGTAGCTATCCCCTGAGTATATTTCAGAGGTAAGCCATATTACGTCTTATGTTTCTGACAGTCGTGGAACATACGGAAAACCTTACTGTAAGTTCATCTTAATGCGAATAACATCAGCGTGACCTGTCAGTAGTAAAGGCAAATACGCTCTTTGAACAGAAGTTAATGTTAAAATGATGACGATTATAATAATGATGATAATAATAATATAATAATAATTATATAATACATGTAATACATATTAAGAACAAAATGTATCCCGGAAATAGCTGCTGCCCTATGTACCTTAGGGAAAAGGTCTGTCTCGGGTACATAGAAGTACATACCCCATAAAGTGGTGAAGAGATGGGATAATAATAATAATAATAATAATAATAAAATACATATATTATGCAAACGAGAGAAGGTGTAAAGAAAGAAGGAAGAAGAAACAAGCAAAACAGAAGCTCAAAGAAGAATACAAAATCAGGTAACAAGTACACGAAAAATAAAGCAAAACAAACAGATAAGTGAATAAGAATTGTGTCAGACAGACGTACAAAAGAAAGAATGGGAGAGAGAGAGAGAGAGAGAGAGAGATCAAGAGACAAAGAAATCAAGGAAAGTAAAATATTGTAAAGCGGAAAAACGCAGAATAACCACAGAGTTGCAATAATATGACTAATCGCACTAACATTAATAATAAGATGAAAAAGACGCAACTACTCTCAGAACTGTTGTTTCTGCCTGAAGCTCAAAATATCCACTTTGAACAGAAAGATTTGTCCTTCCTTTGAGCTCATAAAGTCCAAAGGGCTGTCTAGTCCCTATTCCAATATTAAATTTCACACTGCAATAATTTTAACCTAGAAACAGGCTCAAATTGTGTATAAAACGTATTCCAAATGCAACTTTCCTCTATATAAATTGTTACTTTCTGCACTGAGACATGAGAAAAGAAACAGTATACAAATATTGATGCGTATTGTAAACAGAAAATCCAAAGATTTACTTTACGTCTGCAAACAGTTCCTGTCCACATTGTACACCATATATTGAAATTCATTCCTTTACAAGATCTTTTTGCCACTAAAAATCAACGAAATTTACGTAAAAAGTTTGGTAACATTGCACGATACAGTTTTTTTTATCATACAAGTTAAGCTTTGATGATATGTTACCGAATACATCCTATTCTATAAATAATGCACACCAAGTCCCTTTATTTGTGTCGAAGTAGCATTCCTGGAAAATGAATGCGATTAACAATACGCAAAATGATATATTATTTCCTATAAGAAATAATATAAAATATTCCCGCTACTTTCAGGCACTCCATTAAATTATTTTTTTACCGAAAGTCTTAACAAGTCAACAATTTAATACTCAATAACTAATTAGCTTTCTTCTGGTGCAGATCTTCCTTGTAGGTACCCTGCCGGAATAAAAATTCTCTGCTTTTAAGCAATCCGAAAGTTTATTACCGTGTTTACAAAACCAGCCAATTAACAATGTCCTGGGCCCGAGAAATTTAGTCCAAATCCTGTTTCCTTAAGATCCGTCATAACATTATTTTTCCATCTACAGGTATCGCCGATCTTGTCCTCCTTGATTTGATCAACCAGATACTTTTTAAAGAATTCATGCTTCAAGATACACAGGAGCATTGAATGAGACTGATACACTGATTGTGCTGCGTGTTGCTTAACTAGGGATAACAAGGGGACTGCCTAATTTTTGTCTCCTACCCGTCGATAGGCTCAAACTGTAGCTCTGTTCTTGCACTATGGCCCCGGGCGTCGACCTGGAAATTGAACTCCACTCCCAGATATTTTCCTTCCTAGTTCCTGCTTGGCGACAGTAACAACACGAATTGAAGCTACAGAGTGCTATAACAGATCAAGTCAATATTGTCACACTGTCATTAGTAATTATCAAACTTTGTTTTCTCCCTAACTAACGAAGTAACTTGAGATACGAGGTTTTGTTACTGCAGTGAGATTGTCGATCGTGGTTTTCTGGATCGTTGTTTTGTGGTACCATAGATTCCTCTTAAACGGTAGTAAGCATGCACAAGACCGCACAGCGTCACAACGCATGAGACCACGAGCGACAGATGTAATTACAGTTCGTAGTAAACAAGATGGCACAACGGGTGAATAATGTCGCACAGAGACGCAGGTATGAGTTTACTATGTTGTATAACTAATAGTGCTGTTAATTGCCGATAAATATTTCATTACTGTTATTGCATTATCTATTGCAGTTACATACGTTTCATTGTCCTAAGCCCACAAATTCCAAAACCTTGACTTAGCAACTTGTGCTCTCGCCGAAGTCACGTAAAGTGGTTCATAATCCACCACGTGACAATCAATAGTACAGGACAATTCTCACTCGCCAAAATATCTGAGTTTTTATATAGGTAACCAACCACCGTGGCGTAAGGAATTGTTAGTAATAAAAATTTATAGTATGGAACATGCAGGTTCATCACCCCATTTACCAGAGTTAAACACTGAATTCCGTCCAGAGCCAGTTCAATATGAAGCTTTAAAACCAAACAATATTTTTATTTTAAATTTTTCGAACACTGTGTTAATTATACTTTTGGGTTCAACGTATGTTTCTTACATAGTCAAGATACAAATTTAATTAATTACTATGTACGCATATTCTGTAGTATGGGTCACAATACGTAGAAATATTAGTTCAGGTAGAGCAGTTGGAATTCTTGCCAACAGTTAATTTACCTCTTCCTGTAATAAGCCCTATGAATGGCGTTTATGACGTAAAGGAGCGAGCAAAACTTGAGGCAAATGCAATTGGATTTTCCTGCACAAAGCCTCACCACTGGTTCTCATACTTGTCTGAACTTCCAATTCCCTTCATTCCAGCAATAACAAACAACGAGAATTGAATTGGAATTACGTAATTTCTCTATTTGTCTTTATCATCTCACGTTTTATTATTATTATTATTATTATTTTAGACTACTCTTTTTGGCCTGTCAATTCTCCCGCATTCCTACTGCACACTTTGTTCGTTCTAGACTCTTTGTAGAATTGTTTACAAACTTATTCAAACCATCATGCAACGGATTGTTTCATTAAAGTCAGGAAATTTCCAAGTGTTCCCGCATATCGACTTCCTCTAGTTGCGGAAGCCTTTTATGTTAAACTCGTATAAAACTCTCTTTACTATTAATACAAGACCGAATTCCAATTAAATGTTTTTGCCACAGAACAAGCGCTACTTCTACCAATACGAAACCGTTGTTATTTCAGTAGCATACAGTCACGTGCCACGAGAATCTGTTGCGTTCCAGAGGCTGAGGGGAATCCCTTAACTCTTGGTTCAAGACGTGAACTTACCATTTATGCTTCTATTCATTAGGCGAGCTCATTTCAACGTTGTCGATAACAGTTCAAAATGTCACATGTAAATCTAAACATATTCCACTTCATTTGCAAGACGAATTCATAGTACAGGCTTTGAGAATCCGGATATTTATTGAATGTTTAAATGTATTTGACACAAATTTCTGTTTTTTTCGATCGAAACTGCTTGTATTAGCGTGTCTTATTTATGACTCATGGACCTACCCACATTTTAAACAATTGCACTTCTATACATCTTAAATTTAGAAGACCAGCAGATGAATTTTACATTTTTTCCTATGCGGAGTTGTTGAGATTTGATAAACTTCAAATTCAACATCTTGTAAAATAATAATTGATAAACGGAATGACTGATATGGGGCAAAGTAAAACGAACAGTTCAGATGAGCAAAGGATAGAAGTTACCTCATTATGTGTTTATTTTCGGCACCCATTGCAACAGAGAAAAATTAAAATTAAATATAGAATATATATATATTCATTCAGAGTTACACAAAATATCTAAATGAAATACTGTATCTCGCCCTTACTTCAGTCAAAGAACTAGAAAAGTAGATCTAAAAGTTTCCAGCATTCCTGAACGCAAACTGTTATATTAACTGTACATTTCAAGTTTTGACACAGCACAGCAGTAGAGAAGAATGAAAATAATCTGTTACGCACACTGAAGCAAGAAATCCCATCTCAACTTTTTAAACTTTTTAATTACGGTGCTTTGGGAAAATACTAAAAGACAATCAGATTGACAGTGGAGGAGAAACATAGAAAATAAGCTGTCCCTTGTTCGTGTTGTGCCAAACAATAAACTCATGTAGACAATTCCCAATTGTGGTCCGTAGTACCACGAAATTTGAGAGGGTCCAAGCCCTCATTAAAATTATCGTCCACGAAACGAGTCCATCAGTAAGTTTACATTTTAAACTAGAGCTCCAATAGAAGAATAAGGGAAGAAAAGATCTGGGCTAACTAAAGAAAATAAAAAAAGGGAAAACAATGCTAATCAAATTTCTGGTGGATGATATTTATAAGAAATTATGGGCTAGAAAACTTCTTCAGAGATAACCAGCATTTGGGTAACTGGTATTATTTTATTTATTTGTCGTTAATTTGATGGCGCTGTCAGCAGCTCAGACTAAACAGCATCATATGACAGGATAATGACTTAGAAAGACGGAAGTAGACATGACATTATTTTAGGTACTCTTCCGGCATTTTCCCAGATGGACTAAGAAAAGCAACAAAAAACCTGTCAAAATATTCGGTCTCCGGTTCGAGATTTGAATCTCTAAACAGGTTATCAACCAGTCACAAGACATTATTATCTATATGTGCCTTAAACGGCTAGTGGCATCGGCCAGTTAAAACATAACCCATAATTAACGTAAATGTTTTAATGGAGGCTATATTCTTCACAACATGCCGTGCTGTAATGGTAAAATTACAGCCTTTTTATTCTGTAATGGTAAAATTACTGCCACGCTGGCTTTGTAATCCTGGGGTCCCGGGTTCGATTCCCGGTGGTGCCCAAATTTATAACTAGTGTTGGGCAAGGCCGTGGTCCAGGTATCACGAAGTTTTCCTCCGGAGCTTCCCCGGTTTCTCCGTGGCATCCCAACAATTACTTCACATTCATCATCATTTACATACAGAAGAAGGCAATGGCAAACCACTTCTGAATCATAATTGCCGAGGAAACGGACCTGTAGTCAGACAGAACACTAATAATAAAAAAAAATGGTAAAATTACGGACATTTCAGAGTATCTTACTGCCGTCTTCAGGGATTGTAAGAATTTACGACGTTTTGGAATGATATTTTGCCTCTTTCCTGGATGCTAAAATTACCGATGTTTAGAGAGGCCTGCTGCCTGCTTTCTAACTGGTAGAAATTACATTAGCTATGTTTCAGAAGAAGAACTAGTCACCCACACCTTAAAGGAGATATTTCAGCAGAAGAATCTGCAACAAATACGAAAACCTCAAGTCTTTACGATTAATACACTTCAGGTCTCTTCAGTGGCCAAGTACTATGGAGTGATGGAAGATCACGATAGGTCGTAGTCCTGCCCACATGCAGGAAACAAGACTGCGGTGTGCCATGATGTTAGGACGAGAATTCACAATGGCGACGACAAATGGAGTCTATCAATGTAATGAATGGCAGTATTGTGTGAAGCACAGTGCGGAGAAAGGGCTCGAAATATTTACTTCAAAATATGCGCGTCATGTGCCACCTCGCCCTAAAGAAGAAGGAACAAAATGGGGTGAAATTTTGCAAGACAAAGTAGCAGCACCCTTATATAAAATATCACTATAAGCGTATTTAAGTATATTAAACACAGGGCATTATAGATATCCTTATTAGGCTATAAATAACAAATTATTGGAATACGTGTTGCACAGCACGTGTTTCTTGTGAAGCCTCCTCGAGCGAATGGACGTGGGGTAAAAAATCAGAGCTTTCGAATGTTGTGTCTGTACCCATCATCAGAGAGTAATGTGAAGAGTAAAGCAAATTAGTCGATCAATGAGTGAACCAAACTGGCTAAATAAATCGTGTATTCAGAAATAACCGGCCATAGCACTGGGTATCGTCAAGTTTGCTTAGATTTATATCGCCATAAAGCGCGCAGGGGAAGAGGGGAGTACTAATTTTTCACGATGCTGATAAATTTACTCCCATAAGAAAGCTTCATAGTCAGTCTGGGCGATGTGGTCAACCCCCCCCCCCTACGATTTAGGGGGGCTATGTCGGGGCCACAGACCTGTAATAAAAGTAATTACTTTACTTTCCACATGCCAACTACGTAGAAAGATGTTTTCAGAAAGGGCCATCTTCAGTTCCGATCAACAAACTAACACAAAGTAACTTACAAACATTTTTATCACTGTATGTCATTTGTAATTTATTTCTACTGACATTACCAATAAGAATTGCGTATTCACTCAAATTTTTATATAACTCTGGTCAGTACTATACAAGAGAAAGATACTATTCATATTGTCTATTTTTATCCCCTGTTTCACACCATAAAGCGTTAGTAAGTATTCATTAATTATTGACAAAGACATTACAAAACATGGTTACATGAGTCATTATTGCGTATTCAAAAGGATATTAAGCTTATAACCACATCAAAAACTGGAGAGAAATTTTCTGTCGGCAACATCATAATAACCAATATCGTCATTACCGCTTGTCTCCGAACTACGCCAAAGAAACAGAACAGCGAAATGATGTCATTTTAACTTAATTTCAGTCTGATGTAATTAGATGTCTTTTTAAAGGCACCAGCGTTCCTCCCCTTTCTGCTTCCTTGTCAACGTTTCAGCGCGACTGTGGTTTAATAAGCGAGACAGCCATCTACAGTGGTTTAAATCTTGAGCATCAACTTGATTATTCAATGGAAAAAATAAAATAAAGAAAACAGGACTAGAACAAACTTGCAGTGTTTTTCTAAACCATGTGTAGGTTGCAGAAAATAGCACGTCTCTCGAATTCAACTCCCTCTGTTTCAGTGTCGCATGCAATGTTATGTTATTGGCTCACTGTCGTTTCTTCAGAAACAGCTGCTTGAGTTCTCACAGTTACTTCCTTGATGAGTGAGATTTGAGGTTCTCAAGGCCACGAGTGTGAATGGCTGTCTTCTAAATTGTTGCCTCCTGTAATCTCGTAGAAGATTACCGACAGCTCAGAGGTGTTTTGCTTCCTTCATTATCAGGGCGAAATCAAAAGTTTTCTATGCTGGGATTCTGGGTTATAACACATGCGGATTTGTAAGCAAATCTCAAACTTTTTTAAAGTGGGGAACAGAACAGAACAGAAAACAGGAACAAACATTCATGTTCCAAGCAATGGTCACATCAGTAGAAGGCGTGCGTCGTAGACTATGTGGACATTCGATCCTCCAGAGTTGATGTAATGAAGATGTACGACAGGGCAATATTGAGCTGCAGTTCACCACGACCGTCTCTCAGTCTCCATCTGGAACGTCCTCATCCCCTGCTTGACGTGGACCTTTACAAGGGATGCGGAAGATAAGCTTTAAGGTAGGTGAAGCCACAGTCAGTAAACCATAGGCAGCGTTCTAATCAACACGGAACAACACTGTAGCCACCGAATACTGATGATCCGATTGCCACGTTCACTCACCCTTACAAACCATCGACAACCCGCAGAACAGTGGCGGATTTGTGCCGGCTTGGCTCCATGACAATAACGCATCAGCTGCAATCGAAAGATCTTTGGATGATTTCAAAACTATTCTGTTGTTTTACGTCTATATATACAATAGAAATTTGTATTCAGATACCGTTATTTTGTGAAAAACCATGTACTAAACTTATTTGTGCTTAGTAGTTTTCATTGTCTATATGTTACGGTAACTTCCGGCTAACGTACAAGTAGAACATTTATTTATTTTTGAAACACCTACTTTTACCTGATTCAAACTTCTCAATCGCAATTGTGAAGTGCATTGTTTAACTGTGCGAAAGGAAATAATTTAATTTAAAAAAAAAACATATGTTAGCTTGTACCAAACTGCCTTGTATATTCACGAATATCATGTGTTATCAATTCTTCAGCAGAAATTTTAAGGATTGAATTGCAAATTATATCAGGAGAAATACGACATTATCATCATTAGCCGGAGCAATCACTGAATTATCTCTTTGTACGTGGCAGCGTCTACTGGCACTGGTCCAAGCCCCTCAGCACGTTCTACATCCAGCATCGTATATGGACAGCAATAAAATATAATTGCAATTGTCTTTGGGTGAAGAGAATGCGGTAATACCCCACTGCAACGCACAGTGCCCTGCTCTGAACGGATGTCACGTTGACAAAGGGAGAAGACGAGAGACGAGCTGTCGCTGGCGTTACTGTGGTAAAGAGACAACAGAAAGCAGAGAAAATGACACTCAAAGCCAACCAAAAGCATCTCCGTCACATCTTGATATGCAAGTTAACAGGCTTTCTTTCAACTTGGACAGATATACTCATAAATATTTTAAAGGCACGTATTTTCCATTCACCCTTTACACCAACATCATAATATAAGTGCATAATGTGCATCTCATGTCTGTCTTCTGTCAGTCCTCGGAGGAAATGATCTACATCGTTTTCGAAAGGTCTCAGATCAGATTCAGTCAAGGTGGCCAGCATACCAAGGTGATTCGTTGCTTCCTACAGTGTCCTCAGACAAACGTTATGGCCTCTAGAGTATTCTTCCACATCCTTCCCGATTATTCACATTAATTTTCAAATTCTACGTTACAGAACTCACACGCTTGATATGATGCTGTTAAACAAACAAAGAATCAAACTAACACTTCCCCATCCATTAAAAGGCAATAAATCAATGTGGTTTGGCGCACACTCTTGATAATCAATTATACGTATAATATAGTCCATTCAGAAAATAACAAGCATGTCTAGATAAAGTGAACAAAAGCAAATTAAGAACAGTATTCGAGGCCCCATATTACCATCTCTATGCTACAAGAGTCTCGAACGACCCACTAATATGTACGATAACAGCACGAGTCATGACACAGACCAAACCACGATGCTCAAAATAAGGGAACATTCGTACGAGGCCTCAATACAGACCCGCACTTTGCATCTCATTACGAACATACAGGAATAATAAAAAAATAATTTCGTATTCACAAAATTGACACGCTCAAATAACTTCAAAACTGCATACAAGCTAAAATTACAAGTTAACATAGAAAGAACACGGGCCGAACGAAAACCCTAAAATAACTCCAGAAATATAAAAACGTGAAGTGGGGGGGGGGGGAAATTTCACGGGCTCTCAGTAGAAAACCAACGGACTCAAAACCGTAGCCAAAAGAATGTTACAATAACAATTTGGTTACCGAAACTACTACAGACTGAAGGGTAAGATCAGAGTCCTGTGGGAAGGAAAAGGAAACACGAGAGGTGAGACGCAAGGAGGTAAGGAGAAGATGGGTAAGTGTCCTTGATGTCGAAAGGTGGTACCAACCAACCGTTACACCAGAGAACACAGTGCAACATCCCAGAAAAGTCATATGAATAGTTAATCTGATTTAAATCTAAGTCAAAGCAGAGTTCGGAATAATTCTCGCCAGTGACCTCATTTGACTGTACAGTCAAAGTACGGATCTGATTTTGTAGATAAGAAGTTCGAGATGAAATAATTAAGAAAGGTTAAAGGATGCATTAGACTAGACAATATAAACACATAAGATATCAGGAAGGAACTTATCGTATGATCAGTATGAACAGAGGAACAAAAGTTGGATACATCGTTTGATGGCCATATGGTGAAACATAAACAGATTCTGTAGAATAAACAGAAAGCACACGAAGACCGAGAGGGATCTTAGAAATGATAGAATGAGTGTGTGATGTCGAAACAGACTTCAGTGCCTATACAGCGAAGTAAAGAAGAATTAGCAACCCATTAATCTCGAAAGCATGACATCTGTTCGCAATAACCAGACTGTCTGAATGTATCAGATAAACTTCATCTCCTGTACTCTGCATTTCATCAAAGCCTTTCTTTCCGCATGGCTAAATGGCATACATCAAAATTAAATATTTATGATCTGTGAGAGATGAAGCCTAATTTATCGAGTCACAATTACCTTTTAAATATGGGAACGTGCATATAAGATAAAACTGAACTTAATGCTCTCTTTTGAGAAAGAAGATTATTCGCATCGTAGGGCGATCTTCGGAAGTCAAGGACGTATGCTACTGAATTTTTCTTCTTCTCACAAATTCATACAAGTTTAATTTGTATGTCTATCTTTACTTCCTCCTTGTTTCTCTCTCTGTCTTCAAATATAAAGGTAAACACACCAGCAAGGCTACAGGAATAATTTTTTACCTTAAAATACCCCTTCACATTTAAATTTACGTGCTTGAACTTTTCTTTTTCACTCCCTATCCTTCCTTCTGTTTTCTATTAGTATGTATTTCTGTTCTCCTGTCTATTTACTATTGTCTTGCTTTCTCCTTTCCTTTCTATTCTTTCTTCTTCCATCCATTTATCAATTTTTATCTAGTTTTTCTCGAACATTAATTATTTACAACACTAATTCAAAATAATACAGCAAATTCTATGAGGCTTCTTAAAATGATATATATCGTAAAAGCGGTAATTATTTCTCTTTAAAGAGGCAAAGGTTTGTTACAGTTGCTAGGACTTCAGGTTTGATCACAGAACTAGTATTCGGTCAGCTCTACACTAAGGACTTGACGTATTTTAAAGTTTAAGTAGTGGTCGTACAAATTCGTTTGGGTTGTGAGTAATGTAAAAAGTTCAAATTTAAATCCCAAGTTCAGGTTTTACTCATATGAGCCTTAAATACAAAATCCCACCCTGATCTATTTTTGCTTGATTACGAATAATCGCTATTTCAAAAATTAAAATCTTAGTTACAACTGGAGAATACCTGTTCGTGAATATTCCCAAGACATTTGCTTGAATCGAATCGTTTTTACTAACTTCCGATCTGCGAGATGGCATGAAGTTGTTTTCGAAATCAGCGTATTTCATTCCTAGTAAAGCTGTATCATTCTGACTTGAAACAAAGCTTATAATATATGGATGCCTCCTCGGTACTCATCTGGATGGAAGGATTCTCTGGCTAGTCTTGTCTGTCGTGCATACTGATGCGGTAGCCACATTCTATCCCTAGTGCTTCTGTCTCTCTTTCTTCTACGGTTGTCGTACTCGTTGTTTTGGAATCTGATTAGTGATTAGCAGGAGAGGCAACCACAACTGAGAGTACACAATCCCTCTTCAATGCTCCAGTGAAGTGTGGCGTCTCGGCCAAGATAGGCCCCATTTGTATGTACGTCCATCCTTCACTCCTAACGAAACTTCTAGCAGAAAATGTTCTGGATAGAAGATTTCGGAACTGAACTTTAGGGAGGCAGTCAGTTGTCAACACAAATACAGACTGCATCCTGATATTAACTTCCCCGAGCGTCACAACATATAATTGAAAGAAGAAATTTGAGAAGAAAATTTTTATTGGGAAATCTCGACGGACAGATATCACCTGGATGACCTACGCGTCGATTAAAGAATATTATTTAAATGACTCTTACATATATAGCCTAGTAAATAATCGATTGAGATCACTAAGATATAAATTCAAGGGCAGTGTTTAAAATTGTTACAGTGTTAAAATGATGGCTGGGATGGTTTGGGAAACTTTACTGGCAAGAGACCTCCTGGAAGAGAAGACGTCGATGTGAAGATAATATTAAAATTTACTTTGAATACGTTCTGAAGATGTGAATTAGACTTAAATTTCCTGAGACTGGCACCAAAGGCGGAACGTCATGATAACGGTAATAAATCATTTTGTTTGATAACAACAAATAATTTCTCGATAAGGTGAATACTTATAAAGAGTGAAAATAAAATATACGAAGCTGTAAGTAATCAAAATTATGTTAAATGAAATGCAGGTTTTGTTGTTAAGAACGAAGAAGAAACCAAGACACACTATGGTACAGAACTTGAAGCTTTTTAAAGGGGCTGTTATGGTGATTATGGGACGTTAAACATTACCGGTTTACCGTATCACGTGTCCTTTCATGGGGACTATATGTCACGACCCTGACCCATGGAGGAACCAATCAATAATTCTCTCATCCGACCGTCGGGGTCAGTTTGTGTGTTAAAATATATACACATGACTAAAAATAAGCCTTTCCACTCTGTACAATCCGATTTTGATTCGTGTTCGTTCTCATTTCATGTGGTTTGTGCTTTAAATATTCTGTGTTTTTATTAATTCACGTTTCACTGGTTTCACAATTTATTGCCTGCTACAAGGCCCAACTTCACTGTTTTGTTTATAATCTGCACCCGTGTAATATAATCTCATCCTATTCTACTACTTCTGGGCACTGCTCCTTTGTAGACATTCAATCCATTTAGGCCTACAGCGGTGTTAATGATGATTTCATTACTTTGTATATTTTATTGTAAATTCTCAAAAATCATAGTATTCAGTTTAGTCTAGCCCTGCTAAAATGTTAATGTGTGATTTTGCACTGCATTGCGAGCGCCTTATAAGAAGATTATTCTTATCTGTCCAGCTGATAGCGCGTTTCATGTCAGAAAGCTCTTCGGATTTGGATAAAACGTGGAACATGGCGAACACATCTACAATTAAGTTGTCTATGAACTTAGTGCAATCGTTATCGGTCAAATGAAACTCTGTGCTTTCGAGAAACTCGAACTTCATTCTATTTAAAGAGACTGTAAAGACAAAACTGATCAAATATAATTTTGAATTGTTAACATAATAAGTGTTGTAATTATTATTTTCCGTCGGGTGACGAATTTTTATATTTTCGTCCAACCAGAAGAATTAAATGCGATGGCTTTCTACGTAAAGCAGATCTCGGTGTCTTTACGTCTATGTTGGAATTTATAAAAGGACAGCGTCTAAATTAGATGCATGGAAAAGAAAAGGGTACATGGTACATAAACCAACCTTTTAACAAAAAAAAAATATTTATGTTATTTCAGATGTTAACACATCGAGCAACACTGTTCCTCAACCCGGAATTAGGAAGACTGATAGCCTACATTTAAATTCTGTTCCCATGGTTTTATCTTCGCCTAGCCCAATGCCATATTTCTTGACTTTGATACGTGGCCTTTTTATTCCACGTAGTGCACTGTGATTACTATTACGTCTTCCACGGAAAGGCAGTATCCTCTTCTGAGATTAGGTTATTGTGTAGATTTAGGAAAGTAATTTAAGACAGACAACCTTACATGTTGTTAATTCCTTTGCTATTTGATCAACATTTTGATTACTATCTGCAATAAGTCAACATAAAGACCAATTACGATACGAAATGATCAACTACATGTATTGTACTCCTTTCTAGGTCGTCTGCGGCTTTATACGTCATATAATGTTTAGGCACGTGTATTTTAGGAAAACAGATCACATGAAAATATACTGTGTGAAACATAAAGGAATATTGTATTAGTATTTTTCTTGGAATGTACATTTCTCTGGCGAATCAAAAGCCCATTGTATACTGAATATAAACAGGTATATTATCACAATACAACAAACAAGGACCAATAGAATTGGGGGGTGTAAGAGACGTAAATTCTCATGTAACATTACGTGATCCAGCTGAAGTAACAACAGGCATTGGACAATGGGCAAGAGATAAATGGCACGAGGCAAGGAGATGGAGGCAACTGGTACGACAGGAATCTGTGTAGGATGAAGATCATTATTAGGGCAGTACTTTTTTTAAATATGTGCAGAACTGGGGTGTACTGTAATGCATGCCATCAAGATATCCGTAAATGAAGACAAAATATCTCCTTGAAAAACTTCAATACAATTTTCATTACGTTCATAAGAAAAACATCAATTTACATTCGTTCTCAGCTGATTATAAGTAGGACACAGGAAAAAAATATGAAAAGTTTACTCCAACAAAGTGAACGTATTCTAAAGAAACAAAAACAAAAACACTTTCTTTGCTATGTCGAAGGCCTTCGTGTTCATTTACTGTAGATACAAATCTACTGTTGCCAAGTTAATCAAACAATAGATAACATACCAGGAGACAGACGTAATTTTTCCTTAAATTTTTGTTTATATGGAAATGTTTTTAGGAAGATTTATATTTTACGTAGTAGTGATGATAATTTTTAAGCACTTCAAAAGTTCGGATAAAACACATACGGCACTTCCATAAAACGAATTTTATCACGTGTTTAATTTTCCTTACTTCATTTTGAAGGCAATTTTACCTTCAGGTCTAACTCACTTGAATCCTTTCGGCATGTTTTAATCGAACGAACTAAATATGGAATGTATTTAGATCGTGTACAAGGACCAGTGGCGAGCTCTTATAGACAAATGCAAAGAGCTTGTGACTTCTATAAAAGCCGGGGAATCCGTTGACTGGCTGAACAACTATTGACTTCTCAGGAAGTTAATATACTCGTAATTACAGATTCCAGGCGCATCCTGGTGCATCATTTAAAAAGCTTATAATTTATGAGAAAGAAATCGTAAGCAAAATGTACGATTTTAACCGCGAAATTAGAATGATGAAAATATACAGCTTCGAGTATTTCTGTTATGCAATATGAACTGCAGTTTATTTACTGTTTAGAGTTACAGTTCATTACGTTTGTTTTAAACTGCGCATGTATATTTATTTCTTCCTTTTTGGTTTGGTATCCCAGTAGCCCATAGTTAATAAATTCGTGTGGAATACAATGACACAGTTATCGAAACTCCAGAGATTACTCTTTTAAATATACAAATTACGCAAATTGCTAGTATCCGATACGCAATTAAACATGGTTAATATTTTGTGTACCCACCACTCATTCTGTATTGTGCATGAAAACCTTTAGAGACTTGCCAATACGATACAATTTCAGACTCTCTGTACTGCAAATTAGAATTCGGTAATTCAGTGCTCTGAAATTCCGCCCACTCGTTTCACACGATAACTATAGACAAGTACGAAAGTAGCCATAATGTTTTATCATAAGAATTGTCTCGGATTTGACCAAGATCTCTTTATCCTAATCTACTTATTTTGTATGTAACAAAAAATATGTTATAATAGTGTGTCTGTATCCATTTTGAACCAATTAACTGGTTCTTCTCCACTTTACTAATTCACGAAATCAACAAAAGACCAGTAATTTTTTATTCTTTATTTCGACACAAAATTTTGCTTCTTCGATTCTAACTCCTTTACGAATTACCTCCGACTCTAAATTCGTCTTAAGATATACTAAGACATGGTTTAACGGTCTGATATGAAAGTAAGACCTATCGCACGATTGATGAAAAATACATCCCTCGTACCTTCCAATACTTTCACACCAGATTTCCAACCAACATAACAACGAAATTTGTTCGAATCTCTTTCATAATTGACTGTGTTGTAAATTGTCGTAATGGTTTCAACGCCACATTCAGCTCCTCGTAGTATTTGTCCCGTCGTCTTTTGGCTTAGAGCCTATTTACTTAGTTAAACCTTTGTGAAAATGTGATCAGAAGGGAATTCATTTCAGTTGTCTGAATCTTCCTTCTTCTCTTTGCACTAGTTTCCCGCTTTACAATCCAATCTCTTTGACTTCTCTTCGATTGTTATATGACATAGAGAGCGGTAAACAGCGCCGTAATTTACCACTCCCTTCTGTTACAGTTTTATACTGAAGAAACTTCCTTTGCTAAAGTTGAAGTTAAAAATGTGTAAGATAATTTCCGAAAAGCAAATTCTATAATGAGAATAAGTACATAGTATCTACGAGGTGCGATCGGAAAGTTTCAAGACCGTGTCAATAGCGGGCGAACCGGATGTAGTACGAGCTTCTGCCTTTATGGGGTGCGGCCTACATTCATAGTGAATCAGTGTGCCAGCCGGCATCATCGAATTAGCATTTGTTTCTTAGTTACGGGCGTTTTGGTAGTGCATTACACCGACCCTCCTGCGCTTTCGGAATGGCGTGTGCATCAAATTTTGCCAAAGACTCACCAAAACGGCTACGGAAATCTATGAAATGCTAAAGCAAGCATTTGGGGAGTCCGCAATGGGTCGTGCACAAACTTTTGTGTGGCATTTACGTTTTAAAAATGGCCGAACCTCTGTCGATGATGACGAGCGTTCTGGACGACCATCTTCGAGCACAACGCCCGAAAATGTTACGAAGATTCGGCAGGCCATTCACGAAGATCGACGTCGTATATGAATATTATGTGCACCTTTCTTGACCGAATGTAAATACAATCGGTTAACAGACTACATTCGTTCAAACTGACATTTCATGCTTCTCAGATGCAAACATTTCTCAAGCACTGGATTGCTAGGAAAGGCTACGTACGTTCTCGAATGTTACTGAACACAAAACTTCATGTACATGCACACGAAGGATTATTAACTTTGACATTATCCCATGTACTTACAGAGTAGGAGGTTTGGAAGTTTTTATTTTTTCCAGGCGACATCTCGATGCTTTATTTGTTATTAGTGTCGCCAAGAGCAAAATAAATTGCTATTTCAACATGGACACTATTAGTTAACGTGTGCCAGCAAGACAAATAAGAGAATCTTATATTTTAAAACTGTGTAGTGCGTCGCTGCTGAAAATGAACAATGCCAATTTTTGGACATTTTTAGTAAAATCGATATTTAATTTGAGGATACTTTCTATACGAGAGAGTGCTTATATTTATTGTAATGTATTTAATTTAGTTTTATTTATAGTTTAATGCAGACCTATATATTTGTTACTATTAGTAGGAGGTTTTTTAAGTTTTTATTTTTTCCAGGCGACATCTCGATGCTTTATTTGTTATTAGTGTCGCCAAGAGCAAAATAAATTGCTATTTCAACATGGACACTGTTAGTTAACGTGTGCCAGCAAGACAAATAAGAGAATCTTATATTTTAAAACTGTGTAGTGCGTCGCTGCTGAAAATGAACAATGCCAATTTTTGGACATTTTTAGTAAAATCGATATTTAATTTGAGGATACTTTCTATACGAGAGAGTGCTTATATTTATTGTAATGTATTTAATTTAGTTTTATTTATAGTTTAATGCAGACCTATATATTTGTTACTATTTTTCTTCATAGGCTCTTTGTTGTTGGTAAACTCTCTAGCAAAGGAATTAAATTTATATTAGTATATTATTGTTATTATTATTACCAAAATTTACAATATTAAACACTCCACAGTCAGTAATGTCACTAAAAGTTGTCATAAAACTTGAATACAAGAGCTCAAAATGCATGGCTTTTTATAGAACTGCAGCAGACTTCTTGCCGATGTGCGTGGTTTGTTCTGATACGAGGGTTCTGATAATCTTGGAGTGGTATCGCATAAAGCACACACAGCTACAGATCTGCATGAACAAGGCTTTTTGATTCCGATGCAGACACGACAAAAACACACAGGACTCTACTGCCATTATCTGTCGACCTCGCGGGATGAAAGCTTCGTTAAATAGTACATGAAGCCCATGCAGTTATCAAGTGAACACATTCTCTCCCTTTTTAGGTCGCCACAAAAGAGTTCTGCATTATAAAAGTTGGACCCCCTCCCTGCCCCCTTCACCCATGCACCAATCCCCTCTCCGCTATTTCTCTCTATTCTACTTTAACAACCCATCTCCGGTCTCGCGACCCCAAAATTGAATCGATTTGCGTTTGCGTTCACTTCAATTCGCTTCGTTTGGTTGGGGATTTAGGTTCAGTTGAGAGACTGCCAGTCAAACCACGCAAGCCGTGATGTGGCTGTTCCTCTTAGTAACACGGTTTGCATTCGCATTACTGAAGGTGAACAATGGGGTCTGTGACCAACCCGCAGGGAGAAACCCATCTCAGAGTCAGTTCACCCCAATTCTCAGTTTCTTCAAGCCCATTCGGCACACGCTTTTTGTGAGCTACAATGTCTACTTGGAGGGGGAATGCGAGTGTTTATAATGGCGTTCTGGCTCTATATACATACAACTCATTCTCTTAGAAACCGCTGCATAAAGTAAATTTTTCGCCCACTTTCCTTCTATAAAGCACTCCCCTCGCCATATTAAAATTCATGTGACGTTAATATTCCCCCTTCCAGCCTAAGTAACTCCATGGAGCAGAGTCCTTTCAGAAGCTGATTATCGCTCAGCTGGTAAGATATCCCTCGCCATTTAGTGAACCAGTAGATTAGTTTCTAAGTTATCAAGAGCCTTCCGCTACTCTGTATCCTCAGCCACTTGAAACCAGTTTATGCTCTAATATCATACTTCTTTAGGATCCATTTTAATACTATCCTCCATTTATGGTTTGTCCCCTCCTGTGTTGAATGTTGTATTCATCACATAAAACTTCGATAAGCAGTTTAAGTAAGACAATGCAAATAATTCAGAATAATTGTATAGAACAGAGATCAACAAAACAACAAATATATGCAATTATTGAACAAAAAATAGCAAATAGAGTACTCTCATATGCATGTAAGACAAATAAGGAAGAAATGCATTTTCCCTAAGCAATTCATAAAAGAACGAAAATTAATCTAAATGAAATATTAATGTATTTGGACAAACTAGCGACTTTATTTCAGTATAGATGATATATTCATGTGCTTAATTATCT
Source organism: Zootermopsis nevadensis (assembly GCF_000696155.1). Next base: position 907,847 of record NW_019059928.1, read on the forward strand.
GTAATACTGATTTGTTTTACTTTACAATGTGTCTTTCTAACAACGATAAAGCAAAGAAATGCCCAATTTTTTTATCGTCCGTAATGAAAAGTTTGTTTACCTTTCCTCTATGGTATTATAAAAGTAATATATGAAAAGTTACAAGATTTTGAGCTGTTGTTTTTATAATTTTGGTTGTTTTCTCTTCCCCGAGTTGTGCACTACTACAAGAAAGTTAAGTTAAATAAGAAAACTTTTATTCGTATTAATCAAATAGTTAGAACTTAAAACACGTGGCTGCAAAAACTGTTTGCTTGGAAGTCTGCGCTTGCTTTTGAACGTAGTAAAGTTGCAGGCAGCGAGAGGCTTGATACAACACGGAAATGGTAGGTCCATGCAGTGTGGGGCGCGTTCCCATGAGTGTTCAGGCAAACGAAACAGTATCATAAATATATGAGACATTTATTAAGGTACAGTGCCATACAAATAGCAGCGTGAAATGTACGAAACACCAGTATATATATTTTTTATGATCCTGTTAGAATATATGACAGTTTATTAGAAAATAGTCAGTTTTATAGTCTTATATCAGACACGAGCTATTATAGTGACATATAACGCTAGGTGGCGTTAAAAAGTTCACAAATCGTATGAGAAAACTTAAAACGGCACCGTCTTTAAATAAAACGGGCGACCATTACTAAACATAGTAGACAAACTCCATAAAGAAAAGTCCCTCTTTATAAGCTAAAACTGCTTTGCTGGTCAAGAAATTCACCACTTTTTATGGGACCTAAATGTTCCTTACTACAGTCGCAAGAGACCACCTTGGCCCATGTCCTGGATCTCTTGAATATATTTCACATTTCATGTATCTTAAGATGAATTTTAATATTATCCTCAAAACTAAGCCTACATTTCTTAAGTAGTGTTCTCATTTCAAGATTTCCGATTAAAAGCTTTTACACCTATGCATTTTCCAAATCAACCCATCTAATTTTTTTCATTCGATCCTTATGATTAAGCCTGTATCGTGAAGAGTACAAATTGTGAAACTTCCTCTTCATGCCATTTTTGCATTGACATATTCTCATGTCCTAAGCAGGAGTTTGAAAATAGTTCAAATCCTTGATGTTCCTTACGCGTGGTCTTTGATGACGTTCTTGGTTTTCATAATAGGCTAAGAACAAGACAGGAGGCAATTAGTAACTGTGTGAAGTCTGATGACAAGGGTTTAATGAATTCAGCATGGAGGTCGGTAACTCGGACACTCCATTAAAGTTCCAGTGCCCCACTAATAAGGTTATGCCATGGCAGTTCCTCGTCTGTGTCCCGCAATTGTGGAACGGATCAACCCAACCCACAGCTTTGTTGTTTTTCTTGTTTCCTCACTTGAAGGGAGGCTAATTAGCGACATGTTAAAGTACAAATATCCGCTCTCATTCATCTCTGTGTATGGTGAGAGTTATAAGTGATCTATAAAATATTCACCATTTTTACAACTTTTACTGTGCACACCAAACCTTCCTCGACCTCCTCCAACTTAATCGAAATCTGAATTTACGGTGCAACAGACAGATTTAACCACCTTACTAAGAATTTCCTTCATATAATAAAAGCAAAAAAATGCATAAAATATACCGAAATAAGATTTAATCTTAAGTAATTAATGAAGAAATAAAAATCAATGTGCAAACTACATGCACATTGATGGGAAATGAATTTAAGTTCCAATGAAGACAACATTTATAGCATTTAAGAAAACAACACAGTTAAAATAATACAAATGCATTTTTCAAGACGAAAAGAGGCATAGGAAAGTTTAGGATTACAAGCAAATGCCAATTTAACTTCTCAGTATCTAATGCATTATTCTTTCTTAGTTTCTTCCTTGTGCAATTATTACGGTCATACTTTTTTAGTTTTCATTCATTACGCCCTCTGACCTGTTTTAACTCAGGATTAATTCTGAAACACCGAAAGATGAGTAGTTTATTGTCTACTTAGACCTATAAATCTATTATTACTGTTTAACTGTTTTCGGTTCAATACTTACATCGTTCGTCTGGTATGAATGTACAATTATTATTTATATTAGGAGTCCTTTAACGGGGCATCAGTCTATCACAAGGCTTCTACTTGCACAGCGTAACAAAAACCATCATTGTCCCTCGAACCCAGCGTTTTGGAAGGTCCAAGACGAATAGAGACCCCGTTGATGCTCTTCATTTCCGAAAATATGATGGAAGAGACAAGATGAGAAGAAAGTGCTTGCTTTCCTGTGGCATCGTTGCCAATGTCACATCACAAAATGTACTTATGTTGCCACTAAAGAATTAAAGCCACTTTCAATTCTGAGAGATGGCTTGTTGAATGTGGAGTGGGAGGAGCATTGGAAGTCATCTCTTTCGACCCCAGTGTGTCAGATGCGGCATGTCAATACTCAATTTTCGCTTCCATACGGTCAGATCGACCCAAGAAAATAAGCAAATGGTCGTACAATGCGAAATGTATTCAATATCTTGACAGCAGCTAAACGCAAAACAAAACTCTTATCATCTACAAATCAAGTAACATCACTAATTTACCTAAATACCTGATTGACATATTCCCTGCAACGATATCGATCCAGACTTGTATTTTAAATATATCTGGATCAAATATAGTCCTGATTAATGCACTCCTGAATAAAGTTTTCGTGGTTTTTCTTAGTCTATCTACAGTAACGGTCAGGACCTTCAAATATGCAACAACCTCAAAGATGGAGACAGTAAGACCATAAGAAATGTCGGTCAATATCTTCGAGACTAGACAGCACAATATCGCTGAAGACAGCTTCAATTTTGGTCTCGACGCAAAACTCACACATGACAAACATGGGTTATTCTGTAAGTAATCTGCAATAAGAAGTAACTGAGTAAAATGATTAATGTAATTTCCATTTTTGCCCAAAATACCTCACACCAACACCTGAAAACTTCACCTACTGTGGGGGGAAATGACACAATAATTAAAAAAAAGATTCAAGCCATACTTTCAACGTCCTTGGATAAGGGTTTAAATTAAAATGCCAAAGTAGTGTTATCGTATAAACACACGCAGAAAAAGTACAAGAATCAGTCGGTCCATAAAGATAGAGGCAAGGAAAAGTAGATGTCGTACTAGTTGAAATGTCTTGTATCAGTTATCAAGTTACAGAGCTGAGACGTACCAATAACAGTCAAAAGAGCCTCTACTTTGGGTCATAAATCACGTAAACTAGATTCTTTCCGGGAAAGACATGGCGTGACCTCTCTTCTAGGTCAGGGAGAGAGATGTCAGGAGTGAAGGTACCGGATGCAGCCAGCCTGTAACTCCGGTACGCATACAAAGCAGTAGCACCAAAGTTTGAAAGTCAGTAGGGTAGCGCGCTATCTCCTTATTCTTCGTGATTTTTTCAGTCTGTCCACCAAAATGCAATGATGATACCTCGATTTATGCGAGGACACCTCTTTCCTGATTCTTACTTGTGAATCGCTCACAAACCTTTCAGCCCCTTAAGGAACGACTGTCAGATTCAGAAAAATTTAAAAAAGAAGGTGAAAGTGGATATGAACAAGAGAAAGAATATGATGAAGAAGAGGAAGAAGGAGAAGTACATAAGGGAATAAAAATTACTGTGTACATCATCCCCAAATCTGTAACAGGTATTAAAAATCATCACAGAACAAACAGTCAGTGTCTGTAATCTGAAGATTAGGGTCTGAAACAAATTACTTATAATCTTCCCAACATAACATCTGCAGTTGAAATAGTGTCATTAAATGACGCAAGAATCCTTTAGTCTATGGGTACTGTTGAAGATCTTACGTGTTTTAAATCCTGAGCACAGGTGCACGGGATTCTAGTAGTTGACTGATCTTATGGGGCGGTTAGGAAGCAATCCTGTTAGTAGTGGCCTGCTGATATTTAAGGGGCGTTTTGTTATGACACTGTAATATGCATCCGAGAAACACGCATCCAGCATTAGCGTAGGGGTTAGCTGCAATAACAAGAGCAACCTGGCAATTAGAAACAGCCCGCGGCGAACGACTGTGCTTTCAACTCTCATGCAACCCCCATTACAAGGCAATTATGTAGGAAACTGTCCGTGGTCTAAGGTATGTTCAATACAGTGTTTCGGGTTTGGCTTTATTCCCGTCTTCCAGTGACCTGCTGTCATTACAATTAACTGCATGTAGAACAGCCCTTCTTCAGAAGCTTATTGTCGCTCAGCCTGTCAAAATATGAAATAGAACCCGAAATTTCATTGCTAAATTTACATATAACTGCCACTTGACTGTACTCTGCCAGTTTAATCCAGTCCAAATCCTCATGACCTATTTCTGTAAGACCTATTTTAATATAATATTCCCATGTACATCTAGGTTTCCGAAGTAAAATATTTCCTTAATGTTTTCTGACTGACGTTCCCATGCATTTATTATCTCCCTAATGTTTGTAATTCTCCTCGCCAATCTAATCCTCCCTGATCTGGAACCTGATTGTATATGAATGTTTGGTAAAGCTTAACGTTTATCATCAAACTACAACTACGCAA
>NW_019059928.1:912454-936640 GCF_000696155.1 Zootermopsis nevadensis
CATTTCAATTTGCATTAAATAAACATTAACAAGCATAATTTATGCAAAATGGCAAAACCTAAATCTGAAAAAAATAACTTGCAAAAACCCATGCTGGAAAACACTCGTCAATATATTTTTCTTTTTCTGGTTTTATATGATTAATTTATTGAGAATCGTTAGCAATCACTGACTGGAAAGTAAACCCTTTTTCAAAACAATGTGTTATTCATATAGGATTTGAGACTTTCGCGGTGAATACAATCAATAAAATCTTCTCGGGCAATCAGCCGCGTTAACTGGTTACCGTAGTAAACCGACGTTTCGGGAACAAACTCTGTCCCCATCTTCAGGGTTCTGATGTGACTAGATCCTCGGAAGTACATAGGAAATGTCGGTTTACTACTGTAACCAGTTAACGTGGCTGATTGCTCGAGAAGATTTTATTGAATGTGTTATTAGTTCACATCACTGTTTTCAATGTACTGTGCACTGCGGAATATATGACAGCGCGGTTTACAGCGATATTACTATGGTTAGCAGAAAGCGGTGTATACAGTTAAATTATATAATGTTATTATGTATAGCCCAGGCAGTAGTGGGGAAAACAGCACTGGGAAGTCACAAAGCTGCAAGAATCAATGTGCTCGGGCATCGGGTCATTAATATTGACAGGCAACGTGCTAGAGTCAGAATAATGATGTAGGAACCCTGCCCCAAGGCGCGTGTTGGACAATTGTCCAGTCCTCATTAACTGGTCACTTCTACATAAAGGAAGCCTATTGCATTGCCGTGTTGAGAAACATGTATCACTCCTGACGTCAGCGAACTCCATGGATAGTAAAATGTAATGGTTCTAGAACCTGTAATTAGAAGAGACCGTAAGATACAGTCTTCCAGCAGAGCTCGAAGCATTGAGCACTACCCTACTGCCTTTAAACTTTCAGTAAGAAATTGTAGGAGCTATTAAAAAAGTCAATGTCCCATATTGCGAGATTTGAAGTTTTCACGGCTGTGAGGACGATGACGTACTCCTGGGTTTTGCGCAGTGCAGACTCTCAGGAAGATGTAAACGTTTCCGAGAAACATACTGACTCCGTCTGCAGAGTATCTACCTACGCGTCTACAAGGCCCCACAAATCGAGAAGAAGAACATAATAATCCAAAAAGTTATTTGTTCTCGACTATTTTCACATTTCTCTTCTCTTCACAGGCCTATTTTGCAGTCCATATTACGCGCTTCAGGTAAATAACCTGTTGAAGTATAGCTGATTTTCTTAATTCTGAACCACAAATTAATATTATCTGGAATCTACGCCAGTTCTATAGCTCTTTCTATAACTACAAGTAATGTACGCGCATCTACGTTTGGTTACGTCACTACCCATGCAGAATTGTTTTTCTGATGTCTTAGTAAGTGAGCGTGGTCTTTACTCTGTGTTCTCATTGTCAACGCTTAGCATCGCACAACAGATTTAACCAAATACGTGTTTTACAATTTAAAACCTGGACACACAATAAGCCATAAGAGAAGAAAGAGTAACGTAAAATTATAGAACTGAGCGTCTTACCGAGGTGAAAGGGTTTGTGGGTGGAAAGGTTAAATTTATCACCACAAAACACCCCACACAACCCCTCACCCCGCCCGAGCTGTTACAGACTGTTCTAGTCGCCTGAGCTAAGATTCATGGCTTGGAGAAGTTGCAATATTCATCGGTCATAAACTAACAAGAGGAAGAGAAGCCTTATTCCAAGTTCTGAGCAACATTATGCTCCACGGAAGGACGGAAAAATATGTGCAGGAGATGGAACTCTGCGAAGATTTAGGAAGATAAAGCGAATGTCATAAAGTTGGTGACGTGTCGCGAGCTAAAAGTGTGCATTCTTCAGATGCACACCTTTCTAGTGAATTTTGTTATTCCCTTACATTTCGTATGGAACCCTGTCCTACTTACAATTAATTCCTGGCCTATAATTAGAGTCACAATATACTGACAGCGATTAACTACACTATTAATTCGTCTTTTGAAATTCGAAAATGTACGGATATTATCACAAAAATCTCTCTTATGTACCACCATGATCACTTCTTCAATACACACTTTTGACTGCCAGTTAAATCCGTTTCATATTTTCGTAAACTAAATTTCGATTGTGGTATTTTTTGTTGTGCAATCTTGTAGGTTGATACCAAAGTTTAGGTGGAATTTATCACCTTCGACTTTAAGATAAGTTCCTCACTTCTCAATGAAGATGGCTGCGATACGGTGTCCCAGCATCTTTAAAACTAAACAGACGCTAATCGACATGTCAAGTTCATATTAATAATCGTGATTTTAATTCCATAGTAAATCATAATATTAATACATTTTTATATTATTACATTACTTATTTCTTCTATTACCTCATATTCCTCGAATCACTTTGGTCTCATACATTCTGATCTTTGTTTTAACCTTACTTTGAGAGATCAGGTTTATTGAAACACAAATGAAATGTAAAATTACAAATTTTTATGTTTAGTCTTTAGGAATTTATAAGAGTACAAAGTGAGTGGTAACACACTTTCTTGAATTATTATTATTATTATTAAACTCTATAGTATCCAAGAACTTGACTTTGGTCGTAGCTTAAACCGATGTTTGTTCAATTTTTGCACTAAAATTTTGCTCCGTAATCTGGCACAGAAGAATGAACACACATTTAATATAAATCGCTATTATGTAATTGTATGTGGTAGGGCTGTGTAAGTGAACAAATGAAAATATTCATTAATTGTGGTCTGGGTTCATGATAGTTAATATTACAAATTCAAATCCTCCATAATATTAAATATCAGAAACGCTGACCACATTTAATTTTGCTTCTCATGTATTCATTTCCAAAACATTTCACAGAATTAAGTAATAACGACAAAAGTGCGTCACAATTACGCTTTATTCACTGCCCCGTCGAACTGAACAGTTGCATTACATTTCGTATAAGTAATACGAACCAATGCATATAAAATGAGACTTGTTTAAAATGTTTTGGATCTGAATGAACATAAAAACTAATGCATTATTTCAATTAATTTCTACATAATACTTAAAGGTGGAGTACATTTTTACACTATCTTACAACGGATATTTAATAGACAGACAAAACATTGGTTATAGTCTCAAATACTCTGAAGAGACGTTTCCGTCTCTCCGTATCTGGTGTGTTTGAAGATGACCACAACTGGTCCTTTGTAGTGCCCATGACGATAAACGTCCGCTGCTCATTCTATCCGGTTTTATAATGCGTAAAACAATCTATGCGCACTGCTGGTTCTTCACAGCCGTTCAATATATAAAGCAAGAACTATGCTTGTAGACAGCGGGGAAATACCAGAGACAATTTGTGACGTCACGTCCTTTCACACTTTCGGTACAATATGTTTTTGTCAACGAGTATGTATGTTCATAAGACTGTCATACTGAATAAGCAACTCGGTTAAGTTCTTATCAGTATATTATATTTGAACAAAGCACCTGTATAGACGAACGCTTTCATTTGCCTGTGTGTATATAGCCACGCACTTGGCCAATTCGGAATATTGTTAACACTGTAATGAAACTTTATGTTTCATAAAAGACGAGTATCTCTTTGACCAGCTCAGCGACTCTCAGTTTATAAAATTTATCTTGGCTGCGATGTTACTCATGAAGGAAATGCCACTAACACGAGGCAGGTTATTTTTAAGTTTGGTCTATGTTCCAAATTTTTAATATGCTGTGTTTGATCTGTTACTTTGCAAACTAATCCGTATACAGACGAGCCATTCACAAGGCCAGCAATTAATGTATCGTTTGATCTCAACTCACCGTTTCTATAATGAAAGAACACCGACTGAAAATTCCATCTTAATTGTACATCTAGTATCATGTGCTCACCTGAAACAAAAGAGAACCAAAGTTTTTTAGAATATCCACGTTACTAGGCTAGGCTAAGTCTGACATGGGGAGGAAATTACACTGAAGTAACTCAACACATTGCAAAAAAGAGTTTACTTAAGTTTGGAATATAACTGAACCCACGGATCATCGTTCTTCTAGAGATGCTCAGTCTCTCAGCTTATGAAAAAATTCGCGATCTTTTATTTAACGCAACGTTTCATTCCCACGTTCATACGTTCAAGCTATTGGACCCTACAATAACCCACTTAAATTAAGTTAACATGACAACTCTCTCTTTGCTTAAAGGTTCCAGATGAATGTTTTCTTCCCATCTACGTTTACGCTTTCCGACTAAATGTTGTATTCATTTATCAACTTCCTTCGTAATATGATCACCTTGATAATATATTTTTTTAAAAGCGCAAATTATTACGACCCTCACTATGGAATTTCTTTCACTTCATCTCTCTTTTGAAGTCTAAATATTCTCCTTTCCAGACATTCATAATCTACAGAGTAGAAACATAGGCGAATAAATGGTTTATTGATATTACATTACAATACATTATATGCTCAGTGACATTATGTTTCCAGACTTTACGGCCACTCCGTATGTACGGTTCCTTCAGTGTGACAGAAATTTAAAATATTCATTTTTCAGTGTTATTCTTTGACACCTTGTTTCTATTCTCACCCTTTATGTCCATATATCGCAAATAGAATCGAGTTTGGGGTCAACTCAGCTCCCGTTTACTCTCCTGGGTTACAGCGGCCCGAGCATGAAGCTACCAATGACCGCCGTCGAACGTCGAAATATTTACATGTAGGCCCCCCAAGTCTTCACGACGCGGTCGCTACACAATAAAATAAATTTTAATGCTGATAAGGACATGTCCTTCACGCTGACCGAATAGGGGCAAGCTCGGAATTTGCTGCCGGGAATGTTTGCAATTAAAATAGCTCACAAGCGTCCTCCTCGTGTCCCTCTTCCAAGCCGTTTCCTTGAGGTCATATCGTGACCATAAGCAGTCTATCTTTATGTTCTGGCTCCTGACCTCATCCGTTCACAAAGATAAGGCGAGAAGTAGGTCTCATGGAAATCCAACCAAAAACAACTTATCTAGTCATCTCGTAAAACCAAGACTAACATAAAACAGCAAAGAAGCCCGATTTTGCAGGGATGGTCTGAGGAGTCCAGTGCGATCACAGTGCAGACACGGATTGAAAATTTGAATTATTATTCAGAGTTAAGCCTCGGAAGAATATAAAAATTAAAACATATTCTATATTCAATTAAATGCCAAGCAATAAATATATATTTTGGAGTGGATGCATAGCTCTACGTGCTCTTAACCTGGATACTACACGGAGAAAGAGATTTTGGTCTATTTTAGGTTCCACCATCTCTTTGGAGTGACAGAGACAACCACAAAAACTTCAGTCAAGAGAAGTCGGATACAAACCCTGGACGTCTGAAGTACAAATCAGTAACAACACTCCTGCGTAAGATGTGCAAAGCACTGCTAATTTGGAACCATCTGTATAGTCACATTCTTCAGTTGTTTTAGGCTTACAATATATTACAGACTAATACTTTACTTTCTTCTTCGTGACGATTCAGCACTGTAAGGATTTATATGTAATTAACCATAGATACTATACACAAATAAAAATGTAATTTTAGATAGATAACACTCAGAATGGAATTACGCCAATCTCGGTATTTTCTAAACTGAATAAGCAGATTAATACTCCGGCCGTCTTCACCCATTATACGAAATTGGTGGCGCTCCAGTCACTCTGGATGCAGTGGCGAAGGGTAAAATTCCAACCTCCCTACAGAATTTATCCCTTCAGCTTTACGTCCAGAGAGTCATCCGGCTTCCACAATAATTCTTACAGGAGAATATTTCCCAAGGGTTAAACAGCAGGAGAATGAAACTGATAACTCACCTCGTCCGAGGTCTGGACTCTGTGAAGGGTTACCACTGACTACTGTAATACTTGGTGTTAAAGTAATGGGACCATGCAGTTATTAAACATAACGCGTCAAATATTATGCCTGTCATTAAATAAATGGGTTCTGCTTAGTTATCTATTCATAATGAGCTATTTTATGAAAGTAAATAATTGCTGTTGTAAATCAACGTACCACCTAATTTCGTGGAGAAGATTCCTTTGTGACAAGCTTTTAGTCACTCAGCTGGTCAAAACTTTCCACGCTTTTATACAGAATTCAAAGGTTCATTACTTTTTTTTTTACAAAAGACCGACACTGGAACTTTTCCTAAGCCAGATTAATATACCCACATCCTCACACGTTGGTCTATTTTGAATGGATTACTTTACTGAAATGACATGGTATTCAGGCTACAGCAAACTGGCTACAAATTGAACCGAATACTCGAATATTGAATATACGTAGCTAAATAAAAGTTGTTTAAGAAACAATATAAAATACATAGATGTTTGTAGCAGTTAAGTTAGAGGTCGTAAAACTTCACAGAACCTACTCTTATACTGATGACAGATGATGATGATGATGATGACGACAACCAGAACAACAGGCTTGAATGTCATGAAAAAGACATTAAAAATGTGAAGGAGGGCTTTCATTAACACGGTAATGATTCTTCATGTTTCTTAAGAGCACAGAATTTCTTTACATTGGGTACTGATTTTTTAAAAGAACTTTTACTAATAGTACAATTTCTTTTCTGGGGGGAGGGGTTTGGAAGGTGAGACACAAGTGGGTCATTAGAGGAAGGTTATTTGTGGTGTGTAATCAGCCTGAAGACTTTTCAATGCGGGATCCATCGCCGGATACAAAATGTCGCAAGTAATGGACGGCTTGTAGTCACGCAATAAAGAAACATAACGTAACGTAATGCCTTATCTTTCTATAAAGTTAAGACAGTTGCACACTAGAGTGATTAATTCCGCTCCTTTACCTTAGCGTGCTGACAATGCCAAACTAAAGACTTCTCACATTATGAAGAAAAAAAATCTTTTAAAACTTGCAATTTGTGCTGTTAATATAATAGATAAAGATACGAAACCCACTGTAAGTACACAAACTAGCAACGCAGACAGCAAAGAAATAGCCTATGGGTGTTTAAAGTCGGGGTTTCGATTCAGTTCAAGTTCAGACCACCAAGTCGACAAGAAGAACGTATCGTATCAGCAGACAGTGACGTCATACATTGTATGCTACGACTGCTAGGGATCCCGAGCCTCAGCTACACTAAATACATTAACACTAAAGAGCACTAATTATCAACATATATTATTTCACCACCTCCCGTCTTTTCAAAAGAAAATTTACTAAGAATTCTCTCTCCCCTAATTTAACTCCGTCTTCTTTCTCTACTTCCTCCATCTATTACACATCCGAGGGGCAAGTCGTAACGAAGAAAAACGATCAGAAGGTAATTAAAAGAGGGAAATAAATTTCACAATGGAACGTGCAAGGAATTGAGTTCAATTATGTGGCCGTGCAGGCTTGATACGCAGCCTCGGCGAAAAGAAGACGTGGAAATCTTTCTCTGTAACTTTGGGTGGAAGGGATAACGCCTAAGGGAGGCTTTGTTTGTGGTAGAGCAAAGGGTTAAAGTAGCTGGGTTAGACAGTAGTTAAAATTATTTCCCCCTATTCCTTGTACATAAGTGGCAGACCGATAAGACAAGGAAGTCGTAAGAAGGGGAGTCACAGAAGAATATGAAGGCAGATACAAGGATTAATCTGTGAAAATTCATGTTTGATGAACAGAAATACAGAAACAGGAGGTTGATTGGTAAAACTGGATTTCAGGTAGATCCGTAAAGTTTCCGCATCACTAACAGAATTTTGCCTCATATTCACCTTACAGTTTTGTAGATAAACACAAAAACTGTTCTAAAACAATCTTCGAGTTAAGAGCCTATCCTGAGCCATTTCATCGAGCCACTATCCTGTTTTGAACTTGTCTCTTCACACGTCTTCCGTCTTACACTGTGTTACCGTTTACCCTGCAAGTAGCACGGCGGTGCACATTTTTTCAGTAAAATATCCTGCAGACCTCGTCTGTACAAATTATTTACTAATTTTACCCAGCATTTCTAAATGTGAGTTTCTTAATTTGAGAACTTTGCCTAGAAGATTTTAACACACAAATGGACGCAGTATAAATTATTAGCTTCCAAAAAAAATTATGGAAATTTATAACCCCGTCATTATTACTATTAGGCGCAAATCTTAGTGAATGATTTACATGATAACACGATGCTGCGAAGCCTATTTTAACATACTTCACAGAAACTTGAACTTGTGAACTTCAATTGGTCGCTCCAAAGTCTGAAGCGAATTGCGGTTTTCGTGAAAGTTCTTAAGGAATGCTCATGAACCTCGAGTATACAAATTCCATTTCCGAAACTTTGATTCATACACATAGTTCACGAAGAGATTAGGATTGTATCAATTCTAGAGACGTACTTTCTTGGATTCTACTATCCATTTCCAATGCTTATAATTTATTTACATTTCTCTTACGTAGAACTGTATCATGTTGTGAACCACAAGTCTAAAGCAGAGAGTTTCTTTAACAGATAAGTGCCTGCAATGTTGGTATCTTGAATCACGCTCCGATCCACAGAAATGTTGTTCAGGTAAAACATACACCAATATTACAGATACTCATTAAAGTAGACGATTTTCTATAAAACCAATGCTTAATTTTCAATACACTAGTCCTTAAGAAAGTATCGCAAAATATTCGCCAGACATTCACACAAACAAATATTGTGGGAATTAATAAATCAAAAGATTGAGGATGCTTGTGGACAACTACTAAGAACAGTATCTGCACATAAGAGCAAGGAAATAAGGGGAGACTGGAGAAATCCTAGTGTGACATTTTTAATCTAATACTTCTAAAGCGATTAAATGAACTAAGCTATATCTGAATTAGGTAACTAACGAAGTTATTCTACTTTATATTTATTTAGCTTATGGATTATTTAAGGATACTGACTGTAGCTTAGCGTATATAACATCGAATTACAATTAATGAATAACAGATTTGAATATTGTATGGAAAAAATCGGTTGTGGTCTGATCTAAAGTAAAATCTCAGAAGTTACCTAGAAGGAATCAGGAAAACCACAAAATCTTCAGCTATGTTAGCTTGTGTCCATATTTAAATCCGGGACGTTCTGGATACGAAGTAGGGGTCTAATCACCTGACCACAACGTTAGATAAAATAATTTTAAAGGAGGCACATACTTGATTTTTATCGAGAAATATGACATCGATAATTGGAGTTTTAATTATAATAATGACTCAAACTCACAAACTCCTCTACTTTTATATAACTCGGAGGTTCTTTGTCAGGTTCACGCCAGTGAGCCACTGATCAATGAGTAGCCAGCTGAGTCTACTCTTCATCTTCACACACTATTCTACGGGTCGGTGTCGTCATCGCTATAAGGCTGGAATAATGGGTTCGAATCTCAGTCGAGTGAAGGATGTTATGTCCGCGTTTTTCTTTGTGCTATTATGTGTACGTGGAGACCTTCCATCAGGCCGACACTCCATTCAAGGAATCCTACCAAATGTCTGAACGAATTCTTAAGTACTTCTGAACGGGAACTGGCCACAAGCTGTAACATACAAACGCTGAAGAATAAGGAAATAAAAGCTCTTGAATTTTTTTTCTAAGAATTTAATCTGTAGTGACTTGTACAAAAGTCTTTTGTGTTATACCCCCACATAGGTTACTAACATGCATATTCTATTCACATCTTAGTAAACGTTCCTGAAGTGATTTACGTCATTAAGGGGACACCTCAAACAAGATTCGAACACGATCCCTACGCAACCTAGTTCATGTAAATAATTGGGGTTACCTGTGACTGGAACTGGGTCTACGTTCAATTCCCTTTTGGCGTGTGTAAGCAAAACTGTTTGCGGAGTCTCTGTTTCTCTTGCCAGAATTTAAATATTCTCCCCCTCACATGGGCTAATGTGTTGGTCTATCCTGACAGCTTGTGGTAAGCTTTTTGGCCCCACATTTTGGGTATTTAACAACAGTCAAATTCGATGAGTAAATACGGAATTAAATATTTTCGTGTGTGTGTTTTCAAAAGCCGCTCTAGGGGTGCTTTAATCCTATTAAAATAATGAACTAAAAATTGCTGAAGTCTGATTTATTTATATCAGAAAAAAGAGGCTGACTCCCTCTTCTTTTTATTTAATCACTTGCACTGATTTATGTTCAAATACTTATTATAAATGTGCTTTGGGTACTAAATTTAAATGAAGGCTACTTACAGATTCATATTACTCATTCCTTGCGCTGTATAAAATTATTTACTTACTGTGCTGAGGGATATTCCTTACGTAAGAGGTAATTAATTATAAGCCTGCTGTTGTGTAGTCTAATATGTATTATCGTCATAGCAACGTATGGCCAATAGTCTCATTCTGATCCGTACAAAACCAAGTCTTGACAACCTTTCTCTTAAAGATAACTCTCTCGCTAGTTTATTTTAGATTAGTGCAGTTAAACATTCCTGTTAACTGTAATGTAACCTACAAAATGTTTACTAAATGGAAACTATAATCAAGTATGAAGAGTAATTTGTGATAAACCTATTAATATTCACTATGCATACATACATGCACGCATACGCACGCATGATGAGTGATGATTTTTTTTTCGAAAGACTTCATCAGTTCTGCTGAAACATGTTTGGCCGTCAAATCCGAAGAATCACGAAATGTTTCCTCCAAACTGATCGATATCTTCTTAACCAATTATTCCACTGGACACCTAAATTTTTTATACGGTCTACATCCTTAACTTTACCAGTCTTTCAAATTCTAGTTCAAAACTGTCCCAGGTCGGCAACCCCCGAGCGATCCAGCAGAAAACCAACGCTTTAATACACACGCAACTTTACGATAATACAGATTTGCTCTTCTGTACGACACTGAAGTATACTTTATGTACGATGAAAATAATACATCTAGAACAAATTAATTACATTGTATCTTCTTAGGTAAACGATGCAAGACAGTTCACAACAACCTTACCATCTGCGCTGCGCTGTGTTGCCAGAAGAAATCGAATTACAGTCACTGATAATTTGTTCGAGGACGGTGGATCTCACGTGGCTCCCCTCCAATGGCCAGGTCGTTCGTAACGAGTCGCTATTTTAAAAAGCGACCCACCTTTGTGTTCGCTGCGATGTGTTTATGCCCGGCACATTCTCCATTCCATTCAAAGTGGTTATTTATACATGAGGGTTGACTCTAGGGTCACCGTCACCTCACAATGCTGTCCGAATTGGCACCAGTGTGTACTAAATTACTTAGGTTAATTGAAAACCAACGAGCTACAGGGAAACATAGACTTCTACTTCTGTTTCTCGTTTAATGGATAGTGTAGAAAGTTGTGAGGCAGGAGGGACACGAGAGGACGGTCGCGTCGACCGTCTGACCGGACAACTAATGTCAGAGGAAACAGTACTGTAGGGTCATCGAAAAAATATCTTGGAGAATAGGCAGGAGTAGTTTTCAGACATATTTAAGCCTCCTCCTTACATTTACCTGGCAAGGTAATGGGATTGATAATATATTCATTACAATTTTCTTGATAATATTAGAAATATGTTAAAGTAATCGAATTAAACGGGACTGCATGGAAGAGACATGTAACAAGTACTGGAGAGATAAGAAATGTAAACAGGATTTTAGTATGAAAGCATGAAATAAAATGACTTGCTAAATCTACACGTAGAAGGAAGATAATTTATTACAATATCTGAAAAAGTAAGCAGTGTAGGTAGTGGACTTAATTCATCTGGCTGGTGATGTGAACCAGTGGCGGGTTGATGTGAACAAATTAATAAAGCCATCGGGGAATTTAGTGGTTAAATAAGCTGAGCTGAATTAGTCACTAAATTCCTCGATGGTACTAACAGCCCATGAACTATGCCTGTCCTTCACATTTCAGTTTCCCCGTCTTGGATCAGATAATCAACATCAAAACTACTTACAGAGCAGTGTGTGTGTAATCGTAACATCTTACCAGAACATCATTATCTTATTTATGGATTCCAATTCACAACGAATTCCAACCATATGTGTGCCGACAAAATATCGAAAATTCAAAGAAAATTCGCCAGTCAGTGAGGCTTAAGATATTAATACTTAATGAGCACAGAAATTCTTCCACATGTAAAAACTACATAAATTACTTCCATGGAAAATTGTTGAAAAACCATTTTAAATCACGTACGGATTTGTATAACCATAAAATATCTTTTGATGTAGCCACCGCTAATTAAAATTCCTGCACAAATTCATTCATTCATGGATCAATTTCAAGCACTCACTTTGAAAATCTGTCCACGTTTGTATTTCCATTCCAATCTTCCTTCTCGAAACAATAGTAGTATCGGTATTCAAAGCACGAAGTGACAACGCTAACTGGGTGCGATTTCACTCAATGAGTAACACGACAGTTACATGACTAAATTTACTCGATGCCAGGTCGGGGTGAATGACGGTGCAAGACCCAGTTTTACCTCGGGGTTTGGCTCAAGAACGCAGCGATCAGGTGAGGACAAACATACTCACTGAACACCTGCGTGAATAAGATAAATTTACGTTATAGGAATGCCAGAGTCATCACACTAACAAGATCCAGATTAGAATTTTTCTTACAGATTAATATCATATATTAAGAGATCCATGTAGGGCTACTAATTGTTCTCCAAATCAATTACAATAATTTGTTGAAGTAAACAACTGAATTTCCCCTTGTTATTTTAGACATTCGTATTTTCGTTTTACGTGTAGTTGTGTCGATCACAGACGGTACGCGGATGCGTGTAGTCCTGAATCACACAAATAGCAAAATCGCGAGTTCGAATCTCGCTGCACGTACGTGTTTTTCTGTGTTGTGTTCTCCTATGCACACGTGTATGTAAAGATGCCCCGTGATACAAATCTGAGAATTCACAATTTCAGAATAAATTTCGAATTTGAACAGCCAGAAATAATAGTCCATGTGAGGTGAAGCTTATTGCTAACATCTGTTACTGAAGAAGGAGGTCGTCGTGTTTTAAGTGCCACTTAATAAAGACAAACAGCAGAGCAGGGGCGAAGATCGTGGCATTTTCAACCTCGATACTAGTATCCACTGGTAACGCTAGTTTTTCCCACACCTAAACTGTGGCGAGAAGGAAGATTACCGACGATGTATGACAGATCGGTTGTGAAACACCCTGCACATTCACAATAAAGCACCACAGCTTTTTAGAAGCGCGATTCTTTTTTGACATTTGGTCCGTCATTGTGACTGCCTTTTTCTCTTTACTTAATTATTCTGGGTAATTCAACGTAATTAAACTTACAATTAATGGCATATTATTCAAAACAAAAGATCTCTAAAGGTAACACCATCAGTAAATGCCAACAAGAAAATTTAACTTCATTTTATGTTAGTTGTGCACGAATTTGAAAAATTACTTTCAAAAGTTTGCCATGGTGCTAGAATGTAAGATCGCGTAACTGATCGGATGAAGTAGGTTTCTTCAGTCCACTTTGTACTACGGCCTACAAATTTACATGCAAATGGACCGTAGATGCTGCCAACTTCGCAATGTCAAAGAGATTACTGAACTTATATACACGGTTTACAAATGACAGTGATTAAACTTTAAAATGCTGCGAGCTTGGTCGTGCCACGTAGGCCCACGTACAGATACCAGACGAAAGTAATAAAAGTAGATAGAATGACTCGATTAATGACAGCAGCTGCAATGTTGAACACATTACATAAAACAAGAGAAACCATGCAATAATCTGACTCTGTGACTAATTGTAATTGTCTTATAGCAGAGAAAAACCATTTTTCTTTATCCGTCTATTCTCTCCCTCTCTTCTTTTCCTTGCAATTATTAATTACCCTTTCTTTTGTTATAGTCTTCTTTAAATCCTTTTACATCTCTATTATTCAGACAATCTCTTCAAATAGTTTTGTTTTAAAATTAGATGTATTTTTACTCTAATTTATTGCTAACTACCTAAAACTGTAGCTGGCTTGTCAGATGTAGTAGTGAATCTAACTAAAATGAGAAACGTTAGAATTCAGTGCAGAAATTCATACAGTTGGACTCAATTCATGTGGTCAGTCAAGCAGATGCGTAGAAACTTGCACTATGTAGATTGGCTACTACTTCCTTCGACGACAGCAATTGCAAAACTTTATTTAAAATGTAAAGTAAAAGTAAAGTTTGTCCCACTATACGCCATGTAGGCGTTTCGGGTGAGTGGAGGTATAGCTCCTCTCTTCCTTGACCTCGGCACTAGATGGGGGTGAGTGGTCAGCATCACGCCCCGGCCGGCTTTAGCCCCGGGAAAGGACCCCGGTACCCATTGTAGAGGAGGCTGGGTGGGCCCCCAGAGCCGGTCTGGACGCAGAGGCTAGAGGAAAAATCCTCTGCCCCCGTCGGGGATCGAACCCCAGTCGTCCAGCCCGTAGCTAGTCACTATACTGACTGAGCTATCCCGGCTCATATTTAAAATGTACTTGTTATTAATTATAATAACAATATAATAATTATTAACATCATAATCATTCGTCATCCTTTCTGTATTCCTGAACTCGGAATGTATCCAATACAAAATTCAGCGTAGAGTAGATCTAAGTTTAAATAAATAAGCACTACAGTTATTAAAACATGTTTAACGAATAATTATTCCCCAAAACGAAGGACGGTGGAGTTTCTTAAAAACAAATGGGAGACGACAGAAGGTTTTATTTGCGACGTTTGTGCGTCTCGTTAGTATGATTCACAATTATCATCGATACAAATATATTATTACAAAGTAAATCACACTAATTTCATACAGTCATAACATGCTTTTCCATACAGTTTGCTAAAAATTCAACTCTCTGTATAAAACTTGAAGAAATTATATCTCTAAATTTGATTCTGTTTTTTAGGAAAAAATGGTTAGATTAGCCAAAATTCATCTTAAAAATGTTGATGTAGAGCTAAATATAATCAAAAAAACCGTTCAGTAATTTCGAAGAAGAAATGTGCTAGTAGACATGTGGCAGCAATGACATATTTTAGGGTATCCAGTCAAATTTTTCTAGATGTACTGAGCAAAATACACATTTCTACCAGAAAATAATATTTCTAAACAAAAGTCATACTATTTCCAAGTGTTACTTTAATTCACCATGATTAATTTTATTTCTTTAGTAATTCAGTTTAGTAATGGTTCTCAGAATTATTTAAACATTAGTTTTATTTAGGTGTTTTCGAGATTTCTAATATCAGTAATGGATGCAGAGTCGTCAGGCACAGCGTTAACTTGTCAGATCAGCATCTGGGAGATACTGCAGTTTAGCGTATACAACACGCAGTCACATCAGCAGTATATACAACACACAAACACACTCAAACGAATAAGAAATTCTCAAAAGTCTCAGCCTCTCATCGTCACATAACTACAATGACCAATTCACATTACCTTATGAGATTAAGAAAATCGATTTTATCAAACACAAAATGTAGGATAATTTTGTGTTCTTGCTAGAAAATTTCATTAACTGTAATGCAAACTTATTTTTATTGATTACAGTGAATCAACTGAAAATATGTAGACGACGTTTCGTTTTACGTTTTATATTTACTAGACGATGGATAATATCTAAGAAAATTTTTATTCAATTGACTCTTCACCATCGTCAAGAAGTTTTAGATTTGATATGAAAATATATAACTATACCACATTAGGTCTGGTCAACTCATATATAGATGCACCGACAGGGATTCGAACCAAGGATTTGAGTTTTTTTTAGCGACCCCTAAAACCATACGATCGGAATCTAGCCACCTAATAACTACGACAAGGTTATTATTATTATTAATTCAGGTGAAGGTACGGCATTCTTCCCTTTGAACTAAGCATCACATCATGAAGGCGTATAGGGGGCATGAATGTATAGTTTCACACACAAAAGCCTCAAATTTAGACGGATGTACTACAGGGGTGTTTCACACTCCTACTTTACATCCGAAGAAAAAGCCAGTATATCCACTGGATTGGATGCTGGGTTGACGCCAGCGCCGGTCTTGATGGGGTGGCGAAGAGAAGAAATTCAATCACGAGAAGTCGTGTTGCTAAAAAAAGGAAATAATAATACTTTCAGCGTAAATGGAATGACAAATGAGCTGCGACTTCAATATATACGGATGACGGGTGAATAGAAGTCATAAAAGGGTACGCGGAAAGAGAATGTGGTTTTATATGAAAAAGCATTTGTATATTCCGAATGAAATTCAACAGAGAAATGATGAAAATAGGAGGCAGATGCTCATAACATTTTCTATAAATGTATAGAACAAGGAACTAAGAAACGTGTGTCAGAAGTGTTTGTCCGTTAGCTTCGTGAATGTTGAGGCGTCTGATGAAGTGTTAGGTGTTAATGTTATTTCCTGAACATTGTAATAAAAAAGGATTATGTCCAAAAAATATAAATGAAATTTCCCTATGGATGCACTACACCTTAACGCGTGATTCGAAATACATTAAAAATTCATCTGTTCTGTTCATGTTTGACCTCTCTTAGCGGAACCAAATTATTAGACCTATAGGATAAGATACACCTATACTAAATGTTGTCAAGAAATTCTGATTTTGTCTTAGTTTTTAACGCCCAGATTACTTACAGATCAGTCTATACACTGAATCCCTTGAGAGATTTCGATAAAAATTCATACAGAACACTTCTATTATGCAAGAATTACCACGCGTAAGATTCACTAGCGTTCATACTTTTTGAAGGTCACTTAAATTACGGTCTGCTTGAAACAATACTTTCACTTTTTGCTTCAACTCGACATGAACCACTTCCATTGCATATAAGGCGAGGAATTTTGGGAATACTTTAGCGACTATCAGCTTTTCAGAACGAACTTTGCACTATGGAATTAGGGGCTAGAGGTTATTTGTTATACGAACATCGTATAAGTATGAACTTCTGAGCCAGAACCGATATTAGCTAACGATCCTGACCTTCCTTCGAATAAAATGTAATTTGTATGAAGGACATCGTTTGCAGAATGTACGAGCGTAAAACAACATGACAGTGACAGTTCGAGGTCTATATTTAGCTAATAGACTGACGGTGGTAACTGATGAAACACTTGTGCCAGGCTTTTGAAATTCCGTATGGAATTAGATCAAAAACATTCCGATAATTTCAGTGTAAACCACTGTCATATGTGTTAACAATTACTAACATAGCGATGATGCAAATCTTGGATATTGTAATCGGTCAATTTCAACGTGAAAAGAGCATATACTTAAATAAATGACGCAGAGATTTTGGTTATTAACTTCTAATTGATGCAGACACTGCACAGACTGAAAGGCTTCATGGAAAGCTGGAACAATAAGTTTTCATCACAACTTGTTTTATCTCACTGTCCTTGTACTCCTTTAAGTTACTACAATATTCACTAATTTTAACAAAACATTACTGCATCCTATTTTTCGATCCAACAAAATGCCTTCAATTAGCCCACGATATACTCACACATTACTTCTTATCAATCATTCACAATAATTATTCTATCAATTCACGCTATATTAACTTAAAATTTAACATATTGCATTCAAATAATGAAATTAACAAACTTTGCCTGTTCGGCGTTAAACCACTGACCACACTATCAATGCACAGTATTTTGAGCCACCCTCCGGATAATTGCCTAACATCAGTTACCACTGATTTAAATAATTACAATTGACATTTTTACTTGGTCGTGCACAAAAATATTTTAATAATAGCCCGAGGTTCAACGAATTTCGTAATTAGAAGTGATTCCAGGAAACTGAAATATTATCTACTGTTCTCATTTGATGTTTCTGTAGCAGAATTCTCCGAAAAATACCAAAGTTTGTAACATGAATTCTAATAACTTTTATTGGGTAAATTTTAAGACCGCAAATAAATGTGTGAAATAAGTAAATTTTGAAGTTCTCACGGTGGTGACTATGAAGATGTCTGTTTCCAGGGTTGTACAGGCGCGTAGACAAGCAGAATTTTAGTAGCCTTTAAGATGTTCTTGCTGCCTCCTTCATCAGGACGATGTGAGATAGGAATTTTGATTCCTGATGTTAGCGAGCGAGTTCTGTGTGCTGGTTTTAGGGTCTGAACCCGGGTCTGGACATACTTATTTAACGTTCACATCCTAACACTCAGGCCACTTAATCTTGTGCGACATTAAGTGACACCCCTGAAATTATGTTATTTCCTTCTGTATTGTTCCTTTCTGCCACAAGAATAGCCAAAAAGAAGTACAGGCAGAAACAAGGGAGAAGACGGGAGAAGAAAGTGAAACAGGAGAATAACAGAAGAAGATAAAAGTGCACTTCCGTATTTTAAGGAAGTCTAAATTAGATAAAATGTTGAATGGTTGGTAATAATTTTAAATAACTATTAGCCTGTAGTCAATGTAAAAACATAAGCGTATCAGACGTATAAAGTAAAGCTTTCGCGGCGACTGAAGTTGATGAAAGACACCCGAAAGTGGTTGCCAAGCAGCCCTGAGGATGAGAGCAAAGACTGTTCTCGAAACGTTGGCAGAAGATGTAGTTTATTCACCGTTCAGCCACCTGACGCGGCTTGTAACCCGAGAGTCTTTCATCAACATAAGCGTATCTCTTCAACACAATTTTATTCACCGATTCTTACCTAATTATTTTAATATTAATCTTATTAATAAAGCAAACAAGCGAATTGCAATATAATGTATATAGTTTGCACAAATTTCACCATAATATGTAAATATATGTTTTAAACTTTGTTTTCTTTCTTACAGATTTAATTGTTAGTCTGAAACCGACTGTTTACAGAGGTGCCATAGACTTTGCATTGCATACTAACCAAGAAATGCAATGTATAACCTACGATATATGTTCAAACTGTGTATTACCTCTGCGTTTTATCTACAGCTTTCGATTTCCCAGTAGTTATTTTGGCGGGTAAATTTCCAGACGTCTTATATTTAGATTTCTGTCTTCTGGGTTGTTGCGCTGTATAGTTTGGTAGATGAATTCATCGCCCTGATGACGGAGGCAGTATGACCTCTGAAACGTTGGTAAACATCTACCAGACTACACAGCGCAACAACCCAGAGACAGAAATCTTCATACTCACCGCTGTGAAAACCTCAAATCATACGCCTTATATTTACTCGCTAGGAAAAAATCAAAATCAGTTCAATCTACGTTCTTATCCTTTTATCGTTTCAGTGACTTGTCAGCTTTATTCAATGGCGGGTTAATAATAAATTTCGAAACCTGTATAGGATAATACGGACTTTAGCGTTGTAACCCTTAGTAGTCTTTGTTTTATCCTTCAGATGGGGGCGATAAGTTGTTCCGAAAATCTGGTAACCACAAGGGAAATCCTCAATCTCGCATATGAAGCTTTTCGTCTTGGTATAAAATTATACTGTGTTTTATCATAGAAATGGAAATATTTGTAAAGACGCAAGACCTCCGTAGGTCTTTTTTCTAAGCAGACATATTTGCAGAAGCCACTGAACTGAAATTAAAAGATTGTGCTTTTAGCGAATGGGGAAGTCTGGTCAGTTAGTTAAGTAGCCAAGACCCAGCAGTACGTTACACGGCCAACTTCAGTAAGTTCAAGTGCTTAACGAATCTCAAGCATCACCGTATATAAATTACGTGGTATACATGAAACTCTGTCGTAAAGCAACTACAGGACTTGAAAAGTTAGGCGCTCTGTCGCCACGAACAAATTCTCAGACATGCTCGGAGCTCAAATCAATTGAACATAATCTTACTATTCATACACAGATAATTCTCTCCACCCAGTTTTCATAGTACGCATGTCTCCCTTAATACATCAAACAAATTATGGGCTTTCATTGGATTTAAGTTAGTGTCATTGCAATATTAATTGGAATACACACCAGTCACTTGTCCTGTGATCGGTATGTCTAAGATGGCAGTCGAGTAAATTACCAGATGGAAGCGACACTAGCGCTGAAGTGTTGTGACAAGCATTCGAATAATATGTAAGTTGTGTTATGGTCGTTTCTGCGTAGAGTGTACAACGCTAGAACCAACAGAAATCGTTGTAATATTTTTTCGTTTGATATCAAACACTGATTAAACCTTTGTACCACA
This sequence comes from Zootermopsis nevadensis, assembly GCF_000696155.1. Next base: position 932,579 of record NW_019059928.1, read on the forward strand.
TGTACAATTTCGTATGCTGATAGATCACAGACATGCATAAAAGTGTTGCATGAAATGAACTTTTTGTGGGTTTTTTTAAAATTAAAAACAGGGCTGGCGGTCCAAGTATTTCGCAATATAGCCTAGCTCACGAACTTCTGATAGTGAAAATCTATACTGACGGAAATTATTCACAGCAGCGTATCAGCGTTGTAAAGCTTAATTGTTAATTTGTAATTTCTGCCAACATTTCCGCATACAGATAAAAGTAATTAAAGGTATACTTTCTCAGTATCTAATTAAGTACCACAACGTAGGCACCTTGGGGGGGGGGTCCGATTAATAAGTTAACGAATTCATGACCTCGACAACAATTTGAGGTGACAAGCTTCACGTTTCGGCCGTTGTAACTCATGGTAAGAAGCCCCCACGCCCAGTGGATAGGATGCTGGGTAGACCCAGAGCCGATTCTAAAAAGTGGTCAAACAATAATTGAGGTCCCAACGCGGATTCCAACGTCAATGCAGACCACAGCCGGTCACTGCATCCGGAGATGAGTGAAAACAGACATCATTTGATTATCAAGAAATGTCTTCTTTAGGCATATACAGGGTGATTCTAAAAGAACTTTACAGCTTTGAAAGTGTATAGAAATTTAATCAGAAAGCTTACAGAATCGGTTGAAGTGTCATTTTGTAGCAAAACAAATCAAGTCCCAAACTAAATTCCCTATTTAGGTACAAATATTCGCAATTAAGCCCGTCGTTATTTCAGTAACAAATCTGTCAAATTTTACAGGCCCTAGGCATACTTCAAATACAATTCAGCAGTTGTTATGCCTACCTTCCCGTCTCCGCATGTTTAAACTTTTGTGTTTCCGAGCTACATGGCCAGCTCATCGTAATGACTTTGGTTCAATTTCCCTGACTTTATTAAAAGAAAGAGTATACATAATCAAGATGCTAGTTATAGGCCCAAAGGTTTCTTTATTCCGGGCTTACTAATTCGTACTTTAAAATCTGATAATCGCTTAGCTGGTCAAGAAATTCCCAATCTGTTACTGAACCCGAAAGTTAATTAGCGTGTTCCCAACTGCCCCCCCCCCCCCAGCTGAGCAAAAGCTGAGCTCGTTTAATCTGACTCACACCCTCACGCATTATTCCTTTAAGAAACAACGCGACTAACTAGTACCCGGGACGTGGGCATATCCACAAGGTTTTAACCAAGGCATTTTCCATATGAGTGTTTCTTGTGTGCTACCGTGTTCAACAACCTCTATGTACGTAGTCTATATAAAGGTTTATGGTCATGAGAACGGACTTAAGACTTTAAATACCCTGTGAAGCTGCAAATTATAGAGACGATGTTATTTAGCGTCAGTGTTGTTGAAAGCAGTAAATAGTGCTGAAGTAACTATAAAGCCTCTCTGGTAGTACGTGTCGACCTACTTTGTTCGCAACAATGTATAAAGGGTAGAGGTTACACTGTGGTGCACCATAACATGCGATGGAAGGATGTTGAAGTTGTTATAAATTTATGTTGTTTCAATTACTGCCTGTCGGAGAAGCTACTTAGAACAATGAAGTACCATTCCTTGAGTTACTTTGCTTATTAACAACGTCCTACTAATGTTAGTATAATAGTAAGTTAAGATTCAACACTCAACGCTTCAAAATTATTCGGTGACTAAGAAAAGGAAAAATCAACTTCAGTATAAGTGGTAATCCGACGAAGAGATTCAAAGACGAGTCTTTCGAATATAAGTCCAAAGCCTCCAAGATTTATAAGGTCAAAGCAGACAGTTCAATAAACTTCCCACCTTCATAACATTGTTCCTAAGAGTAATTTTAATATTGTCCTCCCATCTTATTTCGAGTGCTCCAAACGTCTGAATTTCAAGAAGTTTTCCTACTAAAATTACGTCTGCAGTTTTACCTATCGTATCTCAGTTCCATGTCTAGCCCAACTTGGCTGGCCACCTAAATTTCAGCAGTCCAACGACTACAGGTAACTTGCATGCCACGGCCCCTCGTTAAATAACATCGTATTATAGGTGATCCACAAGATCCCACTTAGGTACACCTATTTTTCTAGACATTTTGTTTTCAATCACTTGTATTGGATGTTGTTCCTTAGCAAAATGCCATTTTTCACACCGCCATAAAACAAACGGAAAAAATATTTTTGGATCTGTATGTGGTCTATCAGGTAAAAGCAAGGATAGCCATGGCCAAGGCAGCTTTCGTCAAGAAGAGGATACTTCTCACTAGCAAGTTGGGCTTGGAGATGAAGAAGAAACTAGTCAAGTGTTACGTATGGAGTGTCGCGCTGTATGGAGCAGAGACTTGGACACTCAGGAAGAAGGAACAGAAATACCTGGAGAGTTTTGAAATGTGGTGTTGGAGAAGAATAGAGAAGATCAGGTGGACGGATCGAGTGACCAACGCATAAGTATTGAGGAGAGTCAACGAGCAAAGAAGCATTCTGCAGGCGATTACACGAAGGAAAGCTAACTGGCTGGGACATATTATGAGAAGGAATGGATTACTGAGTGATATCATCGAAGGCCAGGTTGAAGGAAAGCGAGGACTGGGAAGAAGACTGATACAGCTAACTGACGATCTGAAACAAGGAAAGAAGATGAAGTTCCAGGAATTAAAACGAGAAGCTGTGAATAGGGAAAACTGGCGAACTCTTTTTGGGCAGAACAATGGACCTGTCGTCAGACAGAACACTAAATAATAATAAATAATAATGTGGTCTATCATAACAAGCACTAAATAAGTTTACGAAACTGCTTTAAAAATTCCTTTCTGTAGAGTTCACAACTGAAAGTTGCAAAAAACGCTCCTATTAACTATGTTCTGTTTGTCTAACGTGTGTCCCCAAGTGACAAATTTGAGAACCACAGAAAGGATTTCCATGATATTTGACACGGGGGAAATTACTAAAATTTGTCGAGACATTCCATTTTTGGTCAAGAGATAACTACAACGAAGGCACGAAGGGCTACACGTCTTTTTGCTTGAGGATGCGAATGGGTGGGGAATCCCCAGCTGGGTAATCACTGCGTGGGGAACTCCCATCCATCCGCAACCACGTGGGAAATGCCAGTGATGGCAACATTACCCAGCCAGACGTTTGTCAGACACATAGCCCGCGCAAAGAGAACTGGCTCAAGATAACTCTGACAGCAATAGCGTGTAATAAGGAGTTGTTTCTATATGAAATATGGCTACAAAATATTCTTGCATGGCATGAAAATATTTTGTTAAGAAGGGTGTAATGTGGTTTACTTCATGTGCACTATCGCGAGTTAAAATCGTTCGTACAGAGTTAAGCCACACTACAGGGACACGTATTTCATGATTTCGGGAGCGATTAAGCGTAGCCCAAAATTCATATTTTACAGCAGTTTTGTGTAAAAAAAATATCAGTATGGGGCAGTACGTTCGCCATCAAATCGGCTCGAACACGTTCTGTTTGGAAATTGTAGTTACGTATCTGAATAAAACTAACATTCGACCGGTTACACCCCTTCCCCCCAATCAGAATGTGGCTACAGGCAGAGAAAGACCACGCTTATTTCTGGGTTTATATGCGTTCTTTGCACAAAGTTCATAAAATGAGTAAACATGGCGGTCCTGTGTTTACTTTAACATGTTTCATTCGTCTTCAAACCTAGTGAATGCATTTCGATTCATATACTTGATATTGCAGGTCCCCACTAGACATTTTCAGGCAATTTTAATTTCGTTTCGTATCAGTCAAATGCAACCTCATCGTATAAAAATGGCATATTTCATGAAATGTAGATCTGTAGTACTTTTGTTTTAACAATTTTTTAATATTGCTAACATTCAAAGAAATAAAATATGTACATTTGTATTTTACAAATTGTGAATAGATTTGTTATAATACATTTTTTTATCTACAACATAACAAATCTGATTATTCGAGACATTTTTTTCATTTTCTGGGATATTTAGAATATGGAAGAATACATTTATAACAATAATTCAAAAGCAGAATAGTACGTCTTTTAATTTACCATTTGACAGTGCATTCTTAACCTAATGGTAC
>NW_019059928.1:936687-951751 GCF_000696155.1 Zootermopsis nevadensis
AAAAATATTCTGGATGATTTACATAAGAAAGCTAACACATTTAAAGACATGAAAAATATTTCTTAATTGTCCCACTACACGATTTTTATCATAAATAAATAAAACATGAAAGCCAATTATGGTATGTTACTGCTCTACGAATTTGTGAGGCGATAAATACATACAACAGGAGTAAGAGAATAAGGCGGCCTGTATGATGTCAACAGTTTCGTGATGGCTTCATACCGGAACGAAAGCTAATGTTCATTCGACGCCTTTCTCAGAAGACACGACGGAGTGATATAGCGATAAATAGGGTATTATACGAGAAAAGATGACGTGTCAAGAAATGCTGAACGCGTGTTTATACATCAGCGACGCCACTCAAAACTTCAGCGGGTAGGTACTGATAAAACGGAGTCATACTCATAAAATATAACTCATCCATATTTCTAAAAAAAATTCTTCAGTGCCCGCCTCATCTCAACTGCAGTTAACTATAATCGAGTTGAAGGAAGCAATAAAATACTATCGCCTCTTCTATTATAGCAACGCTTGATACCTGTCGGCAATATTAAACCAGTACATGAACTGTGCAGGCATCCAGAATGAATTTTTCAATTTGAGATTGTACGCCTAAAGTAGGTAAGAAAGCATTGCTAAATAAACCAAACAAAATAATAAGACTAATACAATACAATTAAAAACCCAGACATATTAACAAACGACAAATCTTCCGCGTAGACGCGCAAGTGTCCCGTCGGAAAGATAGAACTATTATATGACTCAACAACAAGCCTTCTTCTTCAGCTATCGCTTATTAGACCCTCTGACCTGTTCCATTCAGAATTAATTATAAAATTATGAAGATGAGACAGCGTAGACCTCTGAAACGTTGGCAAACTTCCACTCGCCCTGGTGATGGAGACAGCGTAGACCTCTGAAACGTTAGCAAACTTCCACCAGACTACACAGCGCAACAATCCTGAAGACAGAATTCTTCATACTCACAGCCAAGAAAACCTAAAATCCTACTATGAAATCATGAATCCATAGACATTTTCTAGTACTCCACTGAGAAGAATTCGGGCTAACGAAAAGCCTGTACATTCACGGGCAACAAGGCATAGAAATCACGGGCATACATCAATGCGCTGAGTGGAATTCAAACCCGCAATCACATTGTCCAATTGGTCTGTGTGCCTTATAAGAAGCGATCACTGTGTTCGGCAAGATTCAATATTCAATTCACTTCAATTAATTTATTTATGTGTTTGCCAACAGCAAGAAGCCAATAACAGGCAAACAATGATAAATATACAATAATAATAAAATAATAAAGAAAAATATTACAAAAAGAGATTAATTAAACTTATACATGTACAGTATTAAATATAACAGCCAATTACAGTGAAGCCCCAAAAATGAAACAAATTTATACGCAAAGAAAAATAAATGAAGAAATATAAATAAAAACAAATAATCCACCTAGGGAACACTAATATAATTGTAGAATGTAGAATGATTTCGAGAATAACGTCTTTACTGACAAATCTAACATTCATAAAAGAAACCTCCAGCATTGACAGTCAAATACCCTGTTAGAAACACATTGTCATTAAATGACGTGTCAGAGAGCTGGAACTTCATAAAACGCCTAGATTCAAGTTGCCCGACTGACTGACCACGGCAAAGGAGCTGAACGCAACACTTCCACCTAACCGCCCTCAGTGTAGATCGCCTACCCCTCTGGACATGCAAAGAACTTCATGTGTGACATAGAATAATCGGCCAGAACAAGTACTAAACTAGAAGCCACGGGGAAGTAGTGACGGATATTATTTTACACGAAGAATAACACAAAGAAAAACTAAGCATAATAAAATACAGCAGTCATTTTTGATGAGCTAATAATAAACTTAGCTAGTAAAGAAATTCGCCGCATTATATAGATCCCGAAGGTTGAAGACCACGTTAATCAAGAAAATAAAGTAGTCAAGGCAACTAACCTTGGAAAACATGTTAACCTGGGCGATTACCCACCCATGCAATTCAGCTCTAAAAAACTAAACAAAATATGTAGATCTTCGTGTAAACTGCCCGATTTTAACCAAAACTGGAATGTGTTAACACGTTTAAGCAAACATTCCCGTGATCAACTTTCATGAAAATCCGTTCAGTAATTTTCGAGTAATTACATGTAGACAGGTGCACTGACAGAAATGGTGAAGCTATTTGGCGCATTTCTGCAACACTTAATCACGAAACAGGTTAAAATGGTCTAGCATAAGTGTCAGGACATTTAAAGTCCCATCAAAATTTACAGGCGCCCTTTCATTCGGCAAACGACTTACCGACACTTCTGTCTCTCCGTCATGGTCACGAATCCGGTAAGCTCATCTCTTGCTTCACCGCCGCTGGTCCAGAGGGACGCATTAATTTCCTATCTCGCTCACGCAATTTCTTTTCTCTGTTTCAACTTTCCTCCGCATTCTTTTATACTAACATTAATATCGCATTCAAACAGAGAAAGTGACCGAGTCGAAGCCTCCAATAAAACGCCCCTGTACGGCGGCGGACGGGAGAATAATGGGAGTCGACATCAGACTGGGAAGTGTAATTTATGACTTTCAGCTTTGCGTCTTGTGACCGTCGTTTGCTGTGCCAGAGAGAACAGGACACATGTCGTCTTGTGACGTCAGAAAAAACCATGTCAACTTTGGAAAGAGCTATTATAACATAAATCGCCTTCTTGAGGTGTATCAAGAGAGACTGGAGTTGGCCTACGAGGTCGAAACCAACTTTCGATAAAATAAACTACGGCCACACCTATGCATTTATGGATACAACTGACAGCAAATCTTGATGGGCGTTTACTTTGTATCAGTTAAAATTACAGTTAGTCACTTAAATTGTGTAAATAATTAACATTTTTATGGACATACGATGTCGTACGTAGTACAGAATTATTTTCCCACAAAATAAATAAAAACCTCCTACAAAATCCCTGGGGAAAGTGCTACAGGGTAACGCAACCCTGACCAGAAGGCTACCCCAGATGTGGTGGAAGGAAGATCCCAGGCCCTTATGGAAACCGAACCCGATCGTTCACTTCGAAGCCCAGTTGATGGAGGCAGCAAGGACCTCTGGAACGTCGGTAAACTTCTATCAGATTATAAGGCACAACAAGCCATCTTCCTACTCACCGCCGTGAAAACTTCAAAACCTCAAATCCCACCTTATATTCACACAACCATACTTACAATTTTATATATAAAATAAACTATCTTTCACATCAAAACATATTTTGTCTGCGTTCATACTGCTGAAACTACGTCAAACTTTTTTAAAAATTCCCAATTTCTTCATCTATTTTATGTTTACTTACAGACGCTTTTAAATTGCGTAGTTTACTCCGAGTCGGACGTGATCGTGATTGTGAATGATAGGTTAGAAGGAATTTGTTTATGCCAGGAGGAATAACGTAAAGCAATGTCGCAGGCTTTGGGCCCACCGTCGAACTCAGATCTGAATACGAAGCAGGCGTGGTAAGCACTCAACAGCAACGCTATTTCGTATAAAATACATTAGTGTAGAAAATGGAAGAAAGTTAGCTTTCATATTTATTCTTGTGAGTGTATATACTGGATTCAAGGAAATTCCTTTACCAGCTGAGCGACTTTAGACTCCTGAAGGGGAACAATGTTCCATGGATTAGGTTAAATTATTGCGGAATTTTAGTTTAAATCTGTGACTTTAGAATGGGAAGAAACGGTAAAATATTCTTACGTCCATACAAACTGAAGAAGGGAAGCTAAGTTTGTCACAAATATTAGGTCCCATTTCACAGCAATTTTCTCTCAGACGCACTTTATTTAATTTTAATTAATCAAACTCGTGAAATAAGACGTCGGAAGAAATGTTACACTCAGTGCGCTGTGTTGTTACATGCACGTATGCCTCGAGGTGTTGGAAGAGCCCACGCCACTTCTGACATGATTGATGGGAACTTGAGTGGCGTAAAATTGCCTGCTTGCTGCTATTGAGCAGTGGCATTGAGGTTTACGAATTTGTAGATGATGAAATTAGTTACAAGTTCTGCAATAACTTACGACGCCTGTTATGTTTGAAATGTTTCCTTTCATGCTCCAGGTATGGTAATAAAAATTTTAAATTAGCATGTTATTTATATAAAGCAATATTCTACTTCTCTGCATATATTTGGCTAGTAGGTCGAAACATTTTCTCCATTATCAGTATGTTGTAATTTATAACGCATGGAAGAAAATGATTCAAGAAATGTTGCCAGTGTTTGTCCTCTGGGCCAAATGCCGCGTGAACTTGAAACAGATATGAAGTTTCGGGAAAAAATAAACATACTCTATCCACTTTCAGGGCTGTTTTGCAAGAAAATTGTAAGAGTAGAATGAATATCTATATCAAATTTCGCGGCAACGGTCCATTATCCACTGTTATGAAACAGAAGAGTATATATAAATATATAAAACAAGTAAAGATCGCCATCTTGTTATATTATTCCATTTTACAAAATTTATAATAGCGAAAGCTACATATGCCTGTTTTCCCTAAAACCTATAACCAAAGAAAATACAGATTGAGATAATATCGCCTGCACTTTAGATGTTTGCACTGAAAGCTTCTACCAGACTACATGGTACAATAACTCAGAAGATAGCTATCTTCATCTTTATGCGTTATTTGCACAGAGTAAATAAACGCAAGGCATGATGACCATCCAATATCTTTCTCTTAGCACCAAAAAGTACTTGACCGATTTCAATTAAATTAGGTACTGGGAATTTCCACAAACGCTGTCGGCAAATGTAATTTCAGTTTGATTCCCTACAATGCAGTATTCAATCTTACATGAAACTCGATCTTGACTTCATTGATTCCTTGAAAAAAGCCTGTATGCGATTTCAATTTGTAACAATTTTGATATCGAAAATGTAATGAAGTACAAGAAAAAATAATTTCTGACTTTGTGCATTGTGACAGGCTATCTGTAGTTTACCATTACTAAAATATTTTATATCTGACGTACTGAACATCATGGCTAATAATGTATAAAAAATCGCAACGAATGCATTTTGGGGTCGTATGTTCTCAAAACTGGAAATTGAAAATACCTTTCTGCTTTTGTTAAACATTCGTAATTAAATAAGAAAGTGTATGCATAGTAAGGAGGGAAGTTCGTATAGCTTCAACTGAGTGCTGATATGACATGAATGGGTAGCGTGGAAGGTTCACAAAACAAATGGTTGTGGCCTACTTTAATGCATCTTCTCGGCATGTGCCTTAAAAAGCTAAGTGACACTGCTCAATAACGGGAAAAGGGCAACTACAGATAAGCTGTTAATTTCATTTCAACAACTTTCACGTAATTTGCAGCGAATCAACGTCAAGGACTCACAAATATATTTTTAAAAATAAATAAAATGATCTCCACATAAATTAAACGAAGGAATTTCGCATTAAGAAATCGCTATAAAATTGCCATTAAACCAAATATGAATAATATGGCAAAGGAAAAAAGTCCAGACCGGTAGTCTACAATGACGTTTTTAAAATAGTCTTTTTCAGTCTTTTAGAGTACAAACCATGCAACAGAAAAGGTTATTTTCCTTCTACAAAAACTAAACGACCGTGACTTGAACAACATTTGCACAATACAAGTAACACAATAGGGTCTGCTTGGCTGAGTTACAAATGGGACCAGCACAGCTTGGAGCTGCAGGCTCACATCATTACAACTGTTCAGCGCGCCACCAAAGAAACAGAAGTCTGTGTGACATTACCAAGCAAAACATAGCAATATTCATCCATTGCTCTCCTAGTGCAGAAACCACTTATATACACACTGATTTATTAAGCATACAAATTTCGTCTCTTAGTACAAGTGGGGCCAATACGGAATACTCTCACATTTAGAATAGGAATAAATAACAAATTAACTCTGTATAATTTGAGGTTTTCACATCGGTGAGTATGAATATTTCTGTCTTCTGGGTGCAACAACCCAGAAGACAGAAATCTTCACAAATTAACTCCATCGTGGTGGGTTTTATTGTGTCTAGATACTTTTTGATCTTAAGAAACCCGAAGGCTACTGAATCGTATCCTTAGCAAAATAAACTCAATTCCCAGCTACACACCTTATTTACCTAAAGATCCATTTCGATATTTTATTCTCATTCGGGTCTAGCTCTCCGAGTGGCCATTTCCCTTCAGTGTATCGATAAAGATGCTAAATGTAGCCTGTTCCTAAATTCCCCCATGTGTAAGCACAGCAAAACAGTGCAAAGAACAAAACTGTTTATTTCGCCGAGGAGATTATAGGTCCCAAGATAACAAACCACAAAAACCGTCCTGGGTCTCAGTAAAGATTTGGGTTTAGGAATAACGATAATTTTTTCTGTAATATTCAACGGTACACATGGAATGATCAGACAGATGGCAAGCTTTCTGGCGATAAATATTAATAATGAATGTAAGCGTTAGTCGAATTCTCCCCAGTAACACTGATGTTAGGCCTGTAATGCCGCATATATGCCTAATCGCTTTGTGCTTCAAACGACTGCCCAACAACGAAACAGCTTTAAGGACCATAAAATCCAGTTGTTGTCTCCTAGCAACCAATCAAGAAACAAGGAACGGGAGAACATTGAAGAAAATGTTTTTATATTATTTACACACATATACGTACGCATATAAGCACGGGATGTTCAACAGAAACCGGCCCGAGGGCGACCACCGGAGATATATTGTCTAGTGACACATGCAGAGCGCATTCATCAAGAGCTGCTCGTCTTCTTCGCATATTTCCATAATCTGTTGATAAACCACCAGCTCTATATTAATATCACAGAGAACAGACACCCCCCTGGTCGAGTTTACAATTAACCTTTCTTTTATTTTCGTTGTGAACATTAAATTTGGTAATTTTGCAGAATAGTTCCATTAATATCGTTTTAATATGTATAATATTATCCGATGTCAATGCAGGTTTCTTAATGCAATGCGATTAGTTTCACATTTGGCGTAGTCGAATTTCAATTATGAAAGATCCGACACCAACAATAAAAATTTAGGAGGAGTAAATAGGTGTTGTTAAGACAAAGATTTGTACATGGCCGTCAGGAAACGTGACACAAGGGGGGCTACGAAGCACAAAAGAGAGATTTAGAACCCGGATTAGAGGGAGAATCCAGCAGCCAAGCCATGCCTGGATAGAGACCAAAGCTGAGGAAATTTATTACTTTGCTACAGGCTGATGTTACAAGGCCAGCAGGACTCCTCTGAGATCTTCTCATGCACTATACTACGTCGACCGCAAGGAAGGACATTGGAAAAAAATATTTTTCCTGGACTACATTCATCAGCAATAAATCTTTCATAATAAGAAACCACGAATTCATTAACAAGGTACCGCATTCTTAAAACTAGTATTATGTTTACAAACACACTTACGTCAGAATGCTGTCTATAGTAGTGTTTTTCAAAAATAGATCTTATGGAAACTGAATGGGAGGTCGTGGACTAGAATCATTTGGCTCAGGGCAGAGACCAGTTGCAATCTGCTGTTAACGCGACAAAGAAACGTCTGGTTCCATAAAAGCAGCTTACACCGGCCTCTCAAGAAGGGCTGAGTTCCATGGATTTCGAAACGTTTCGTAGTTTTTCTGTCCTATCTAAGGTAGGAGAGCCACAGTGGTCTAGCGGTTAGAACGCTGGCCTTGTAATCCTGGGGTCTCGCGTTCGATTCCCAGCGGTGCCCGAATTTATAACTTGTGTTGGGCAAGGCCGTGGTCTAGGCAACACGGAGTTTTCCTCCGGGGGCTTCCCCGGTTTCTCCGTGGCATCCCAACAATTACCCCATTCACACACAGAAGAAGGCAATGGCAAACCACTTCGGTATTTAACAGAAAGTTTCCAAGTCTCTGGTTCTATTACGAGAGCCGCCCATAAATTCCTCTCTCTAGCCAACATTTCAGCACCAATCATGAACCTTATTGGAATTTGTTCCCATGTTGAGTTCAACCAATAGCCCTTCGATTATTTCCAAGTTTTTACAAATTCCACGGCGGGATTAATTACGTTCTTGTGTGTCATAGAAAGTATCATTACGGGTGTCTGAACACTGTAGCCCTCGATTTGGGGAACTGGTGTACTGGTGAGGTGCAAAATCCCAAATCCGATCCTAGCTCAACTTACATAGCTCAGAGCAGGAGGTCACTTAATAAAACTAAGCCCCCTTGGTTTGCTTCTCACTACGTTGATGAATTGCATTGCTTTCTAGCTGTGAGCTGCAAGGGTGTTAGGTCTGGTCGAACGCTGGCTTGGAATATCAATGTTGTGTGCACTGGAATGCAATCCCCTTTGTAAGCCGTCCATCTATTTTATTCTTGATGAAAACCGCAGACAGGTGACCTGATTTTTTCTTCTTTTTTGTGTAATCCATGCAAAAACAATTGCATTTCTATGTTTTTGACGAGTTACATTTACAATATGTTATTAATATAGGGTCTAGCGGTTAGAACGCTGGCCTTGTAATCCTGGGGTCTCGGGTTCGATTCCCGACGGTGCCCGAATTTATAACTTGTGTTGGGCAAGACCGTGGTCTAGGCAACACGGAGTTTTCCTCCGGGGGCTTCCCCGATTTCTCCGTGGCATCCCAACAATTACTTCATTCACACACAGAAGAAGGCAATGGCAAACCACTTCTGGATCATCTGCCAAGAACGTATATGAACAGGCCCCAGTCCGAGAAAAGGATGCAAGGATCCTGTTCGTATGGACCTGTCATCAGACGGAACAATAAATAAAATAAAACAAAAGATGGCTGCATAATAGAAAGGCTTTCACTAAACGTTGATGTTTGAGTTAATTTTGGTTTACATTGACCTAATATAACCTTTAATTTATAAGATCAAATCGAACGTCTCGTTACTTCGTAGAATCGATTATCCTGAACTGGGGCCAACAGAAGGATAAGCCGACGTTTCGGAGACAATGGAAAAATTCTAGAACAATGAAATGTACCACCAAATTCTAATAAACATAGCGACCTTGGGACGGATCGATACTGAATCTCAGACACGTAACGCGCTTCGGAACGCAGCCTTATCGGTCTTACTGACCTAAGATTGGGGTCACAGTAGATATAAGGACAAGGCCAGAAACATTTGTCTCCTTGTTCATTTGTTAAAAGCTTGTGTTTGTTTATTGCTGCCCGTCATTTACTCACTCCATTAGACCACTACTCCTTTCTCTTCCTTTCCATTTCTCTTCTTTTTGTTATCTTCCTTCTATTCTCCATTCTTTCGGCTTATTTATCGCTTTTCTCGGTCAATTCAGGCGAATTCAGAATCCACATGCTACTTAGTCACAATAGGCTTTAATTTGAAGACGGCCGTCTTCTGGTTTGTAGGGCCGTGTAGTCTGGTATAAATTTAAAAAAAACCTTTCAGAGGTCATTGCTGCCTCCGTTATCATGGCGATGACTGACTGGCTTCGTACTCACCGCCATGAGAAATTCAATGCTCTCTTTATACATCTTATAGTATGTTAGAATGTAAGTGGAATGTTTGAAAAACTGCACGAATTTAAATTTTACAGCATAAATACAATAAATTGTACACCAGGAACTGCCCGTTCTTTTGTAACTTTAAACAAAAAAACATGGTCTATGGCCTTAAGGACAGAACAAACGCTGACGGTGTTTGTGAATAAAATGCTCAGAAAAATATTTGTGTCAACGAAAGAGAAATTTGCAGAAAACTGCACAATGAGGAGCTTCATCATTTGTACCCTCCATCAAATATCAGTAGGGCGATGAAATCAAGTAAAATAACGGAGTGGCATGTAGCACGTGCGAAATGAATACAAATTCCTAATCGGAAAACAGCAGAAAAAATATCATTAATGATACCTAAAATTAGACTGGAGTATGATATTTACGTGATTCGTAAAGAATAGTGTGTCAGGCTTTGAATTGATTCAAATGGCTGAAGGCAGGGTCTAGTGGCGGTCCCTTGTGAACAAGATAATAAGGGACACGGATTCAAAAATAACGGCAAATTTCTTGTCCAGTCGAGTGACAATTTGGTTCTTGAGAAAAGACTTTGCTCCTTAGAGCTTGTGGACTAGGGCTACCCTGGGAAACATTTGTAAAGCCAATATATTAAGCAAAGCAGAATGACAAGGTAGTTGTGATCTCGTATAAGCCTACACAAATCCAGGAGATTACAGCAATACGTGGCTTTATAAAAACGAGTGGCTTTTCTGTATTTATAGATTAGATAACTTAATGCTTCTGCCTGCAACAAGATTCTCCTTCCTTGTTCTTTCAGTTTACGCTCCATAGGTTTATATTTCATGCTGCCCTACGCCTGCCCTATGGAATAATTTTTACACGTATATAGGTGCTCAATAATTTCATGGAAGAAGTGAGAGATAATTCTCCTTGAATACCTTCATCCGTATCGAGAAGCTAACAGATATTACGACTATATACTTATAATATTACAACATCTGTGTGAATTTTCAATCGTATAAATTGTACTGTCTCATATAAATTTCAGAGTCTCATCTTCATCATACTTATTATTTTTAACATCCAACAAATATTTCTTATCACATTTGTAGCCATTTGAATTATTTGTCCCCTCATGTCCCTGCACTAATTCTTCATCTGCTGTTGCTCAAAAATGGAAAGTTATTTCGTGTTGTTACTTCATAATCACATATGAATTATTTCTAACAAAAACTATTCTTTGAAGATTATCACACGTTACATTTCACATTAATCATTCATAAATAATTAATGGGAAATCGACACTTCATGTATGTTTGTCAGTCTCAAAAATTTTCTATCCTAAACCACTCAGCAAATTTCGTTGATATTTAGTACCGTGTATCTGAACGAAAAGCATGAACTTAAATTTCATTTATATTGTTTCATTAAAACACATGCTTAACCGCAAGTTCTTTTACTAATTTTAATCGTGACACTTAGTGGAGATGAGTGGTTGGCTTCAGATTCCGGCCGCCTGTCCCCGGGGAAGCAGTCGCTGGTAATCTCTGTACAGGAGGCTAGGTTCGATCCAGAGTCGTGTTACTAAAGATACAAAATTTTCCGTGATTCACTGCGACAATTCGGCTCATATTCCAACAATCCCGATTTTCTTATTATTCATAAATGATGCACGAATCACGGCGGCAATTCAACTTTTATTTTAACGAAATAAAACACGTAAGATTTGAGGTTTTCACGGCGGTGAGTATGAAGATTTCTGTCTTCTGGATTGTTGCGCCGTGTAGTATGGTAGATGTTTACCAACGTTTCAGAGGTCATACTGCCTCCGTCATCAGGGCGATTCATCGCAACAACCCAGAAGACAGAAATCTTCGAAATAAAAGATACTACTGCTACATAGTATATAGAAAAGCATCTGAATTCAAACAAGATTGAGAAACACTGATCTAACATACTCACCCAATTTTGTGTACGATATAAAACCTTTACGACCTGTGTTATTTTATATCCAAAGGCTTTCAGCTGCTATTCTAAAACTTTATACTTTGTCTGACACTTGGTCTGCTGTAACACGGAATACCAGAATTGTGTGGTGGTGTCGAAACGGCCACGTCGCTCGTAAACTATAACAAGGAAACCGCACAGAGAACATCGCATTTGGTCACTTGTCACTGCTGGCCCCAAGAGTCAAATAATGTCACACGTCACGTGCCCTAATGTAACAGCAATACTGCCGCGCTTGTGGGCTCCACAACCACTCAATTCACGCCTGACAGGCGTTGTCTGCGTTATTCTTTCGATTCTTCGATCTCCCTTACACTCTTTTCCGATTAAAGTAAGTCAAAACACTGAAAATAACATATCGATAATGTCATCACATGCATGAATTTATACCTCACTTCGAATCGGAAGGGTCTAGAAATATATACTCGTAGACAGGCTGTACTTTCAGCAATAAAATATGTATTATTCTTCGGCTAGTATAAAAATCCAATACTTATGGCATAGACGAAATTGACTTTGAAACATAAACATTCATTAATTATACCAACTAAATATCTGTACCACTTAGAAACGAGGCAGGCCTAAATATCGTCATATTTCCAGCCCGTCGAACTGGCTTGTTACTTCGTTCACGGCACAGTTTTTGAATCGCCGTTTCCGCGTAGGAGGAAACGCCAATCGTAAAACCAAGCCGCTGGTCACTGGCATTGGTCAATATCATCGAGTATCCCTTGGGCCAAATAATGTCGCACCTGTCTGTGCTAATGGACGGCAAATCTCTGCTTTTATTAGTGTTATTCTTCAAGGAAGGTTGTGTAAAAATGAACCAAGCAGAAAACGTTTCGTGGTGCAACAAACATCTAGTCATGTGAAGATGGCTGACTTCTGGGTTGTAGCGCCGTGAAGTGACTTATCGTCCTGATGATGGAGGCAGCTAGGAAATCTGAAACTTTGGCAGACTTCTACCAGACTAGAGGTCTCTACGACCCAGAAGACAGCTAAATTTGGACTCACCGCCGAGAAAACCTAAAGTCCTACTTTTTAAATCATGTGCACTAATGAATGCTAGGAATGAATTAAATAATTTTTAACGGTGAGATATTTTTCCACACAAAATATTGTTAACACAATTATGGTATACATAATGCTAGTCTCCACAGCTCTCTGTCCGTCCTTTCTCTCCTTAATGAGTTGTCCGGTTACTAAAGACCACTTACGAGTAAAGTAACGTCAAAGCAATGCACCTCTACCATTATTGTCAGTAAGCAGCCACCTCGGTTCAACGCAGAAAGCAATTTATTTGATACAAGACTAATCACTAGACAGCGAGACAGCGGTAAATAATAGTAAATAGTACGTTACATACTTTCTTTTGTGGAACATGAAATGAATGTTAAGCGGCAAGATTAATTCAGTGATCGTTTCTTGCGGTGCACTGACTTTCATGTTTCACGTTTGTTTCTTTGTTTGTCATCAGTCTGTCAACTGGTTTGATGTGGCCCTCCATTTTCGCCTATCTTGTGCCAATCTCTTCATTTCCACATATTTTTTGCAGCGCACATCCCCAAAAATCTGCGTCACATATTCCAATATTTGTCTCCCCCTACAATTCCTCCCTTCAACTGTTCCCTCCATTACCAAATTAACCAATCCTGGGTGCATCAGAATGTGTCCCACGATCATATCTCTTCTTCTGGTAAGATTTTTCCATAGACTTCTTCCTTCGCCTACCCAGCTCATTTCGAACTTCGTGCTTTATCAGTCCAAAGTTTCACGTACAAAGTTCTAATTTGTATTCTTCATAAGATCACGATGATGCATCTTTATGGTTACAAGCATCAAACATGTGTCATATAAACAATTTTAGTAAGGAATTCCAGTGTGAAGAACGGGTAGGCTACTTTAGTTATTACGTCTACCATTCGTGACAAATTTGAATACGGGTAATAACATCGGTAAACTGTGTCACTGTTCATGCCAACAGCACCTGATGATGAAGACAGTTTCTCCGACACGTCGCGTGTCTAATCCTTATCGATCCGCCGACAGAGACGATTTCATTTATTAGCTGTGTAATCTTAACATTGTACACAGATTTACTTTCTCACAACAACCGCGAGTAACATTCAACTTACACAAGTCTGTTTACCGTACAACTCCTATAGTATAGCAACTTTGAAAATTGAATAGTTATTCAGCTCGTCGAGAAATATCTTAATTTGGCCGAACGCAAGAATTTTAACGCCTTCAGAAAAACTGGTAATTCTATGAAGTCCTGAGCCAATTTTAATTTTCGTACAAAGTAGGCAATCCTTGGGTTGTGCAGTCTATAACTGCAAGGAACTAGAAGGGCATGGAAAGTAACTGGCCGTAACAATACAATTTTATGTCATCAAAAGTCGATGGAGGAGCAAGTTCCTCCAAAAATTTAGTATCTACCTGCTGGTCAACACAGCCTTATGCCTACACATGGATTAAAGAGCCCAGAACGATTTCAAATGGATGTTCGGAGAAGTGAAGTGGAACGGCTCAACAAATTGCCTAACTCCTGGACCACTAGATGCCAGTGAGCATGGACCTAGGGTTCCTGTCCTCTGGCCTTCAAGTCAACCAGAGACTGCATACACTCGACTCATCATCAAGCTACCTGAACAATACATGCTGTAAATTTTTGACGTAAATACGTCTATAAGGAAGGGTCATTCGGCAAAAAAGTGGAACGAAAAAGTGTAACAAGTGTACCTACGGAACGTCGTGTTTACTCGGAATTGTTGTTACCTAGGAAACGTCATCTGTTTACTCGGCATTGTTGTTACCTATAAAACATTACATTACATTACATTACCTTACCTTACATTACATTACATTACTTTACACTACATTCAGCTACCACAGACCCATCTTAAGCGTAACTAATTCAAGTTGATTAAGCAATGTCTTAATCAAACTTATCTCAATTGTAAAGCATGTATAAAGGAAATATTTAGAATAAAGCCAATATATAAACTTCCTTTCCGCATAGACGTATTTACGTCAAATTCTCCGGAACCGTGGTTCCACTGACAACTTTTTAATTGTACGTTTTATACACTCAAAAAGTGGTATGTAATTTATTACGTCAAAAATAGGTTTTTGTTCTTCAATAAACAAGGAACGCAGAGCGAGATTTTAAACATTTGGCTAAGCAGATTAATTTTAATCTCCTGTTACGATGGACGTTTAATCCGTGGCTTGTGACCTTCGTATGAAGAGGATTTCCATGCAAACACGTGCTGACACTCCCCAAATATTTTTTAAATATTAAAAGCATTTTCCTTCACCACGGAGCATTTTCGGTGTTCTTATGAATTAGTAGCTGAGCTAATCAAGGGACTTCCCCGTTTTATGAATCCCAGTGGGTATTACCGTGTTTGCCTGCCATCGGACACGAGACGAGTCTAAATGCGCAATGTTCCACCCTGTTGAAGACCCATTTTAATATTATTCTTTAATCTAGGTCTGCGACTCAAAAGTGATCCCTTC
>NW_019059928.1:952125-970940 GCF_000696155.1 Zootermopsis nevadensis
CCCATTCGTGCTACAAGTCTTGTCCATCTCATGCTACTTGATTTCTTACCCCTTGTGTGCGTAACAGCAAAATGGGCACTGTTAACATGGTTATGAGCCCCACCCCATTTACGGAACACGAAGGTTATAACAGCGTTCACAAGAACTCGTCTCCGTGTTTGGGCGAAAGAACAATCCGTGCCCATTCAGGGAACTGAACCACGGTCGTCCAGCCAGTAGCAAATTTGCTTTAATAAATGACCTATTCAGAATCAATATTAGTCCTGACAAGTTATTAAAATATTAGCCTTGTATTTAAAAACTCCCGGGTTCATCCCAAACCATCGTCAGTGAATATGAGTAACAGAAGGTAAGTCAGTGTAATGGCGATCCACCGATCAAGTATACGTAAGACAACTGACAATGACAAACATAATATTGGTATAGCGAATCGACCATTGTCACATACGTTTAGACAACAGAAGAAAAATATTATTTTGGTCCCTGGACTAAGTGCATGTGTTAGATTCCGAGTTCCACCGCCTTTGTAGCGAGTGATAAATAGTTTACGAAGCTGGAATATCAAACCATCTGTGTCCCGCGATAAACCAACCAATGCAATGCAATGCAATGTGTAACAGAGTTCAGAATTCATACCCAACATTTCAAGCAGTCTGTCGTCACAGCGGATATCTATGAACTAGGCCCGCTCTTCTATACAAAAGAATAATACTGTATCATTGTCAAAGTGATAAATTTACGTGCCTCTGCATCTAATAGGAGAGCAAAATGGAACATATTCTGTAAATTATAACGCTGTGAGAAAGACAGAATAAGAGGAAGACGGGAGAAGATCAGAGAATGGAGATGAGTAATTTTCTTCGTCCTTTGATTAATGGCGTAATTAATTAATGCAAACCAACCTGTCGTAGTCACCTAATTCAAGAGAAAATATTCATTATGCATTTAAGTCATTATTACTATTACATAAATTCATAAAGGCAAAAATACTATGTGAAGAGTGAGCTTACGTTTTGATTATTTATGACAGTTTATGAGTTCATACGCAGAATAAAAAAAGCTCAGATGAAAGATACCGAAACGGCTTTAATTTATAAAGCCATTGTACATTCACATACAAGCAGTAACACAGCAGCACTACCACTGTTACTACCACCAACTGACGCTACCTAAAATACTGGTGGTAGAGTCGTTGTGTTTATGACGTCCGATTACAGTGGTATAATTGGCACTAGGTAACGCTACACAGCAGTATTTTGCTACGACTCCGGTGCCAAATCATATTTTCTACATTCTCAGACATAAATATATTAATAAAAGCTGCATTATTAATCATATATCTTATTTCAGAAATGCATTCAAGAGATACGTAGCCCTGATTCTAACAGATTATTTCGCGAACAGAAATGTAAAGCAATACGACTGCTTATACTTATAAAATTCGTAGTGATAAATTTAAGATCAGTGAGATGAGCGGAGCCTGTAGAAAACATTAAAAGCCTTGAAGATTTCTGTCTTCTGGGTTGTTGCGCTGTGTAGTATGGTAGATGTTTACCAACGTTTCAGAGGTCATACTGCCTCCGTCATCAGGGCGATTCAGAAATCTTCATACTCACCGCTGTGAAAACCTCAAATCTTACATTAAAATCCTTGGCCGGTAAACCTGAAGGGAAGAGACCACCTGGCAGACCTAGATGTAGATGGTAAATAATATTACACTGGGTCATGACGAGGTAAGATATGGAGGTATCGACTGGATTAAACTAGCTCAAGATAGGATACAATGGCGGGACACTATGAACATGGCAATGGACCTACGGGTTTCGTAAAAGTAGGTAGTTTCTTTAGCAGTAGAGTAATTATCAGGTTCTAAAGGACTCTACTCCACGCAGATAGATTTTGAAAGAACAATACAGAAATGATGTAACAAGTAACTTAGTGTTCTATACAGGTCACCTCGCACTGTTACCATAGTTATAAGCTACGTGTGGCTACGTTTGGTTTTACAATACTTATGGCTTGGATGAAGATGAAGAGAAATGCACAAAAATTTTTTTTGGTGAAGTCTGGTCGACAGCGGCTTCTTAGAAGACCGAAGAGAACATGCAAGGTGACACTAAGATGGATACTGGAAAAATAGTTTGTAGAGATGGGTGAACAGGCCCAAGATATCTTGTGCTACAGCGTTACTTATATAGTTACTTTAGTGATGTATTATTTATTTGGCAACTAATTAATTTACGTTAAGTCTACCACATCGAAATCTTATCAAACAAAAAAATCTGGTTTTATTCAATTCCTAGAGTATTTAAACTTACGAAGGACGAAAGACAAGTCACCAAGCATTGTTATGATAGTGAAATATAGCAGGTTAAGATTGGCTGAACGGTAGCTCAGATGATAGAGAATGCAAGATCATAAATACATCAGCAGCAGAGACCTCTTAAAACGCGACAAAGAAAGTCATAACAGAATAATATTACCATGGATTTTAAGGAATTAAATAGTGAGGCTGGTACATGAAGGGACTTCTCTTACAAATGTGGAAGAATAACAGTCTGCGGTATTAGCAGTGATGAACTATGGGGTTTTGCTACCATAGATTTAGTTACGCACTTGCGTAATTAGAAGTGTGTGACGCATCGTTCTATAAGTAGTAAAATGTTTTTGAAGAAGACGGCATTAATGACGCAGACAATCATTATAAGTAAGCTCTGACTGCTAATGTAAGGCATCTTAAAGTTTAGCAATTGCGCGGATTGTTTATTAAAATTTGTCACAGGAAAATCAGCGTGAGCAGCTTCTCTGCACGTTTTTGATCCAATACAAAAGCCAAATTGGGTTTATGACTCAACCTTAGTTTGTCAGGTACTAGTTATCTTCGCTGAATGGTTCTAACACCTTACTCTTTCGTAAATCTCAGTTTGAACTAAACTAAAAGAATCTTACGATCGTTAGCAATCTGTGTTCTGCTATCAAGAAGCCACAGAAAATAGAAAGAGCTAAACGAACTCTTAGAAACGAAAGTCTTGTAATAGCGATAACAGTGAAAAAGTTCGGTAACTGGATAGGAGCTTTCTCAAAGTTAACTAGTCGATGAAAATAAGTGTTCGTTTTCTCCAATATCCTGGATGCATATTATCGGGTTCACTCAGTACTATTTAACCCTTATAATAACAGACATTTGTACTGTACCAGCTCGTATGTCGCCTTACGGTAAAATAACCAAATGCATTTTGTGAAATTGTATTGATCTGTATAGTGTCCATCTTAAAGCTAATGAACCGAGCTAAATACAAGTTCGGCTTCTAATTCACCAAATAGAACTAGCGGAACTTTTAAAAATGAATCAAGTTGATTGTTTTATTTTTTAAAGAATCTGCCTGTAGAAATAGACACAAGCAAGGGGTAAAAATTACAGGGAGCGTTGCCTGTGAGACGTAACAGATTTTGTGGAGTAAACCACAATCAAAAATATTCTAAATTAAAATCTATTGTCGTCACTTAATCAAATACCACCATAACGATCAAGTCTAACTAGGACGAGATGAGAAGTGTACGTAACACGCATATTAACATGAAGAAGCCAAAGTGACTGGTGATAACTGCAGAATAAATATATTGTGTTCATTCGGTGAATTATCTGATTCGAAATATCTAACAATTTTGACGTATATCTGCATGAATGAGACTAATTACATAAATAGAAAAGTTATATAAAACATGAAATTCTGTTATGAAACCTGAGATCCTGAATCTGAAATGTTTTGTTATATGCACTACAAGGGCCGGCTATCAAACCATTAAATACCTACATTACCCGCACTTGTTTAACGTATCGATCTGTCAGGAAGTTATGAACCAGACATCAGAAAGTATCGCCATCTATACAATCGATATATTGAATTTCGATACAAGTAGAAATACTGTGATTTCATTAAACGCCTGAACCACTTTTCCGTCGCAGGAGAAGAAAGAAGAAAGGCTGAATTTTCAAAAAAAAAATAATAATAATAATAATACTGCTACTACACGAACGTTTCATTAGACAGCTATTTTAAAGTAATTAAATTATAAATATATAGCTAATGCTGTAGTTATTAATCTGACTTTCTCTTCCTTCTGTCTCTATAGTCTTCCTTTAATTTTCTATTGTTTATTCCTTCGTTTATAGACCCCTAAGTTAATTTAACTCGCAGCATGTGACTCATCGAGTTCAAATTAAACAAACTACATGGCTGCGAACTTCCACAAATCTTACTTAAAACATCTCATTATTCATAATTACTAGTACGCAGTTTGTAAAATGTTCATTTAATAGCTAGTTATATCCCTCTTGATATATTCCATATTAAGCTCGCCTTTTAATTATAATTACATACGCCTTAATCATGTATAATTCCTAGGATTCAGAGAAATCAATCTCAAAATCTACTACTTTTAGAAAACAGCTCTACCTACAGCTTCCGTATGTTGACCCTCGCTTTAATTACGTACTTACGTTAGCTATTAGTTCGCTTTAGAATTTATATACCGTTTTATGGTCCACAGCAACAGCGCTCTAGCCATTTCATCAAACGCGTGTATCAATCCTGCCCCTCGACACTTTGTGAGCTTAACGATACTTAGTCAGTCTTGTTAACAGAACAACACTCGCGTCTATTACAACGTCCTCTGTCGTGTCTATGTTAAATAAAATAAATTGTTCCATAGCTTAAATTTAGGAATACATAAAGAAGAATTGATAGCATACGTTCAAACTGAAAGGCAAAGAAAAGTTCTTCAAGGATTTCCGAAAATGTTTAGTACTTAACAAGGTTACAATTCCCAAATAATTTTGTTCGACTGACGTATATGACCCCCCCCCCCTCATCTCGATATTTCAAGATAAAGCTGAGCATCGTACATGAGGGGAGGGGGACATTCAATTCAGAAGAATAATAAATGTAATTATTTATAACATTCTGCGCACTTCATAGTGCTTTAGTGCATGAATAATAAATTGAATTCTCGCATTAATTCAAATATTTTATGTAATTATTTCCTTAAGCCTCAGTGCACAGGAAAACTATTATTTTTCTCTCATATGTGTTTTAAACTTTGCGCCTGCTTATTCAATAACACGAGAAAAATAGGTGTATCATTAAAACACAATGTATGAGTTCAGAGTGATGGAGTCTGGAAGTTAAAGAGATTGAATGGTTATCAGATTCATATCCAGAGATTATGTATCGAATGAAACGCACAAAATGATAAAGTGACGGCCGAGGATTTGGAAGGTGGCGGTAATGACCCATTTGAAACAACTATTCGGAATTGGAATGGATAAACTGAAGAAAATAATTAACCCTCAGTCAGTACAGCTGACATTCTAACCGTGCATCATGTAAATACAAACATTAAGTGCTGAAGAACTCAGTAACAAACTTTAAATATGTGATAATATATTTATTTATTTCCGTCAATACACAAACTTAGTTGTTAAAATTGGTGTTATTAAAGTTAAACTTTAAAATTTGGCGCTTATCATCGTTATTACGATGTTACAATTTTAGCGCTCATTATTTTTTTTTGTAACATTGTAACATCGTAATAACGATGATAAGCGCCAAATTTTAAAGTTTAACTTTAATAACACCAATTTTAACAACTAAGTTTGTGTATTGACGGAAATAAATAAATATATTACTGAATTAGACACAAACATGACGCATTTAAACTACAAATTTAAATATGTGATTTAGGAACTTCATGCTGATAGACATACCTATGTCTCGTGGACACACCTTAAGCTAAACGTATAATCATGTAATGATGGAATTTTGAAGATACGATATTCTTTATATTTTGACAGCTAACGAGCCTTCAGAGTTTAGGCTTTTTAGGAGTAGGTAAATATGTGTTTCCCGACTGGACAGTGAAGTTATGATTTCTTATATTTAGACAGCTTCAGATATTTCTGAATAGGAAATGTTTAACGACAGAGTGAGGAGAATATTTGGATTTATAGACGGGTGTGAAACCGGCGTACGTCAATCGGTGTAGTGACTAGATTACGAGCAAGACGGCAGGGTTCGATTCCCTGCAGAATCGGAAATATTTATCTTCGCCATCGCGTCAAAATTGACTCTGTGGCTCACCCAGTCTTATAATGAAACTCCGACCAGGTGTTCCTTTCGCGAGAGACAGAGCGTGAAGCTGACAACTTACCTGCATCTAGTTAGTCAGAGCCTACAGGCAGAATATTTTTAGGAATTCTCCCTTCTAGGTTTGCGTATGCAAGTTACAAAATTCACGGGGGCTAGAGAGTATGTTCACAAAACATTTTCATAAGGGATGAGTTGCACAGGGACACGAAATTGGTCGTTCTAGCTGATTGAAAGACCGACAGCTTATCTGCGTAACACAGTTCATGGAAACAAGCGTTCCCCACTAAAACACACAAGCTGACCTCAGCAGAAACATTAGACGGATGTACTGCGCTGTACAGCCGTATCCCCGTTTATTTATCGGTCTTTAAAGACAGAGCGGCATAAGGCACTGACACAGTCTGGTTAATTTCACCGACGTTTCAGATGTACTTACTACCTTCATCATCGCCCTTACGATGAAGGCAGCAAGAACCCTTGAAACGTACGCAGACTTCTACAAGACTAACCCATCTTCGCCGCCCTCAGAACCTCAAATCATACTGAGAGCTGCTAGGTATAACAAGCCCACGGTTACAGTCCGCCTGCATTCTTGAATCGCGGATTCTAAACTCGCTCAGAATATAGATGCGTTTCGGCTTCTATCTGTGTCATCCTACATTGTCTTGTAAGAGGCTTTAGGATGAAGGATCCGCCTTACAAAAATCCTACAACACTTCCGATATTAAAATGTATGTATCGCGGATTATTTCGTACCAGCAGGATTTAAAATTCTGCTTTTACTTCCTACTACCAGAGAATTACTTCGTGTTTCAGTCTTCAAATTACTTCAGTTCGGGTTCCATGGGGCGCTGTATGTCCCACCGCGATCTTCATCATCGAGATCAAAATTTAAATCCTGGCTCTTCGAGGATTTTACTGTGCCTTTGTTAGGAATGCAGAGACCAGAACGACGAAATCTGGAGACGAATGTCGCAAAATGACACAGAAGGTTTTTACTTATGTCTTTCCCTTTCTTTGCATTTCTTCCACTTTCTCCATTTATCATAAAACAACACCACAATACATACATGACTTATTAATGCGTGTATGAGGAAGAGAGGGTTGAAACTTCGTTTTACTAAAGAAATTAAGCAATCATGTAGTTTCCTAACATCCTCTCAGCACACAAAAGCTTTAGTTCCCACGCTCAAAGTAAACAATTAAACTGATACAGTTTGCTTAAACATAACAAATTGTGTTATTTCCCGACATAGACGTTTAAGTTCGCCCCTTAACTTTATAGTTTAATATCTGATTTGTATGTAGCTTCAGGGAACGCGGGAAGTGAGAAACAAACAACGAACTTCAAAGCACAAGGTACAATAAAATTAGACGTTAAAAGTCTGCACTGAACGCACTACACTATGCGCATTCTAACGTCAACTAAACAGTTGCTTAATAGTCAAGAGGTATAATTCAAACCTACATTTTCAAACAAGTATAAAAGTTAATCTTCTTATACCAGCCGAAAATTCCCTTGTAACGCTAAACAAATTTTATATTTCTTGAATCCCTCAAGGAGTGGTATGTCCATCCGTACTTATAACAAATGAATATATATATATATATATATACTGCTTATTTGTTTTATACACGACCTATTATCTGAAAAAAGTAACAATTTCAAAATGATTTCTAATGGGGACATAAGATAAAATATGGGGATTTATGAATTCAACATTAATAATAAAACACAAAAATTGGCACATCGATTATGTGCATAAAAGAAGTTGCTTGAAAGATAATTAAGCCAAATGTGACATCCTCGATCATAAAACGTAACTTGTTGAGATGCTCAGATACCAGTCAGGTTTCAGTGGCATAGCTTGTCTCTAGGGAGGTGATTCGTAGTATCAAAACTGGTTATAATAAGGCGTAGTAATATTAACAGATTAAAATTACATTTGCGAAAAACATTATACATTAAATGTGGAAAATTCTACCTGTCATTTAGTTCAGAGTATTTAATTTTCGTGTCTCCTAAATGAGAGCAAGCCTATTGAAGTACATGAAACTATAACGTCACCTGTCGTTTTATATGGTCTTGAAACTTGGCATCTCGCACTAAGGGGAAAAAAATATATTGGGGATGTTTGAAAACAGAGCTCTGAGGAAACTATTTGAACCTAATAGACACGAAGTAACAACAGGATGGGTAAAACTGCATAATAATGGGCTTTAATTTGAACTCGACATCCAACATTGTTAGAATGATCTAATACACTAGAATGCAACGGACGGAACGTGAAACAAGCAAGTGATATATGAAGAGTTCGTAGAAAATGTTAGCTTAAAACCTCCATACCATAAGACCTCATCTCTATACATGAACAATTGCGAAATTCTTATTAAGATTAGTTCACGTTGTAGCTTGTGTTTTGGATATTGTTTCATGTATCACTCTTTCTCAATGCATATTCAGTGTTTCAGATAACAGGATAGGGATACATAAACATGGCCTTGAACTCACCCTACCAATAATACGCTGGATAAACACAACGTTCTGAAATCCGAGTATTCCAAACACCACATATTCCATAGCATTGAGAAAGATCCAAGTCCTGTTAAAAACAAATAACATCATAAAGTGTAAAACAGATGGAGAGAAGGATAATTTATCATCATAGATCGCTTATGCACAGCACAGGACATATAATGAAAATGGCTGACGGAGTGTTGTTTCACTGGAGATATCACTTTCTGTTGAAAGCGATGCGGCTGCTTTCAATACGGTGGATTTTATGAGGGTTCCCTGAACTACAAGCCCATAATCCGTGCACTGTATCCAGTTGTTTCACGAAGCAAACGGAGTCTCGCAATAAGACCCTGGAGACCGGCTGTCACGGGCCAACTGTTCTTTTCCCTGCTGGAGCTTGAACACGGGGCTAAACGACTGCCTGTTTTTCTTAAAATACCCTCTAAAATATGACGTCACATGTGAGATTCCTGGCTATTCAGTTAAATGTAAATCTACTATTGTCAAGTGGACGGAAACTAAATATGTATCCACATAAAAGAAATTCACTATGTAAGTGTGTAAACTGCGAATACCGAATTCAGTTAAATCTGTTACATTGTGACAGTCATATTAAGGTGAGAACACAGGTGACCCACTTATCTGTTGAAGTTATTTAATCTGCAGCCATAAAATCTCAGATTGTTAGCATAGCTTTATTTATCGACGCATTCTAATTATACTGTTTGTACTGTGGATGATGATTGTTAATCAATTTTAAAATGAGGAAGGAAGCAGTCTTGCCGGTAACTATGTAATGGCAGTTACGAATCCACTGATACGTGTATCTACTGTTTCTTTAATGACTGAATCATAATTTAATCTCTCTGTTTACAGTGTGGAAAAATGTTCCCAACATTTTATGCTGAAGAAATAAAAATGTTCAAAACACTTTAGGTAAAATAATTTCAAACATTCGTAACACAAAGAACTGTTCAAATTCGAAACGTCCGGCGGGGATGTTCAACAGGTGACACGTAAAAGTATTGATTATATGGCACAACTTTTTATGAATTATATTCTGGGGCTGGAAATTTGAAGACGACGAGCGGCTTTGCTAAGCGAAGGAATTCTTTCAAGTGTCATAATTAATGTATCCAATCAATCTACTTGGGCTACTACAATCTCAATGTCACATTCGAACATCAATATATAAAATTAAGATATGGAAAGATTTAGGTCCTTCTGACGTATCTCTGCGACCTAAACAATGTTATTCACTGTACATATGTCAACACAAATTACTCCGCAAATACTTATTATTCAACTGCTCCCTCACATAACCTTTTATGTAATCATCATAATTTTTATGCACCACTACTTATATTTTTAAACATATTTCGATACAGAGAACATAATAAGGACAAGGGAAAATAATTGCCGACTGTTACATTGTGTGAATAAAAGTAAAGTAAAGTTTGTCCCACTATACGCCATGTAGGCGCTTGGGGTGAGTGGAGGTATAGCTCCTCTCTTCCTTGACCCCGGCACTAGATGGGGGTGTGTGGTCAGCATCACGCCCCGGCCGGCTTTACCCCCGGGAAAGGACCCTGGTACCTATTGTAGAGAAGGCTGGGTGGGCCCCAGAGCCAGTCTGGACGCAGAGGCTAGAGGAAAAATCCTCTGCCCCCGTCGGGGATCGAACCCCGGTTGTCCAGCCCGTAGCTAGTCACTATACTGACTGAACTATCCCGGCTCATAACATTGTGTGAATAGCTTCCCAATAATACCCTGTATTTCTATATGCAACAAAACGTAATTGGCTATTGGTCCTAATAACAAAGTTCATTAATAAAATACATAGCAATAAATATCAGAGTCATTGTGGTAATTACAACTGCAAAGAACACCAATGCAAAATATTTAAAGGCCTACTGAAGTAATAACTGGAGTAAACTACTACATTTTTCTTTTAAAAAGTTGGAATTAAATTTGTGTTCTACATGGTCGAATGGAGATGATTCCAATCTACTTTATTTCTTTCTTTAACCGCCCGGAGGCTTTCGGTTAGCAATGCATTTTTTAGACAAAATTTCCTTTCTGCACAAATTCCATTAAAAAATAGCATTTACTCAAAACAGAGCATATATTATAAGAATTAGGCCATATTCCATTCCTAACTAGAATCAGGCTGGCAAATTAATAAGAGCCGTTTCATTTTAACTAATAAAATAAAGTTTATGGCGTAACAAGTCACACCTATACAAAACACTATTATTGTTATGTGCAAAGTTTGAAGGATAATATTTCACTGAATAAAATTAAATGAAAGAAATTTGTAGATATCTACTGCATGCGTACTTCGTTAAACAGCGACACTTTACCCACTTCTAGAAACCAACTTTCGTCTAGTTCAAGTTATAAGAACAAGCGTATGGAAGCCAAAATCAGCTCTCACGAACTTCGCCGTCTAATCATGTAGAAAGAGTTAACTTGTCAGAAGTTAAGCTGCGTGTTTGTTCAATTTCTTAACAGTTTACAAAGTTTTCAAAGAACACCTCAGGTTCTAAACAGGCAGCGTGCTACTTTTATCCTAGTCTCCGCAGTCTATTCCAAACCCAATACATACTGGTGGCGGGTTCGATTCCCGTTGGAGCATTTGGTGTGAGGATTAGAACAGCAGAAATATAGTACATTTTGTCCAAAATAATTCAAATAAAATAATGACTTCATGAAGTACATATTCGTATTTGAAGAAATACGGGCACATTACGTTTGTTGATTGATAATATATAGTATTTTAAAAATTATCCGTTTTATTTTATTCAAAAAATAAATAAAATAAAATTTGTGATGTCTAATGTATAATGGGCAAATGTGACTTCTAATGTCTGAAAGATACGACAAACAAATAACAGCGCCCATTCTGCTCATTGCTAATACCCTGTTTAAAAACAGGCCTAGTCTAATCTGCTGTTCGCAAGTTACTCATAACTATAATCACCACTCCCAACACCTCATTTTACACTCCATCTTGATTATCAAGACAGCAAAATTTACTTGTACCAGCAAATTCCAATTATTCTAACGACGCAAAATCCGTATCTATAATTCATTCATAACAACCAGGCTTTAGATGGTACATCATAACATAGTTTAACCACATGAGGAGCACTTACATATTTAATTTTGATCTTATACATAAAACACGAAATTAAATGTCTTGTCTCATCAAAGGTTTCGAGCACGTTTCTTTCCAACTGTGATACGCATAAGAAACAATTTTTTGTACTTGTTTTCCTACACTGGTCTATACATTAATTTGGTCAAAAGAAGACGGTGAAAGCAATTTACTTGCCAGGATTAATATGTTAAATTTGCTTCAAAAAATAATGTTAAGTAACGGGGACAACACCGTACGTTGCACCTACGTCGCTAGCTTGCGGGTAGAAGAATAATGCAAAACAACTGTGTTACTCACGTAGAATTGAGACCTGCAATCTACAAAGTATCGTTGCTGGAAAATAATGTGTCTGATACAGAGAGTGTATGTGTCCTTATCTGCCACCTCCCCCCAACCCCTCTGAACCAGCTGTCACTACTTCTAACGGACGTGAAACGCGCAGATTAGTCCCGACTACTCTAACTTGCATTACGAGAGCTCTGATCAGAAAACTTAATAGCTCTTCTCTGTGGGTTCTGTCTCTCAACACACGCGATGTGATTCGTACACACTACTTTTTCCGAGCTACCACAGGAAAGCAAAGTTTACGTTGGCAGGGAATGGCTGATGCTAGCTTTGACGTCAATGAAGTTGACAAATATTTAGAACCACTATGCCGCTGCACGTTGCAACGCCGTAGCAGTAAAAGTCTGTTCTAAACGTCGGACAAACCGATGCGCTACTGAACCTTCCTGTCCTTACTTATTGATCCAGTGTTATGTATGTCGCCACGGGAATGCACAGCGGTACAGAGGAACCATCTGATCTCTTGCGCTTGGTAACAGTGTAATGCAATTTGGGGGCCGGCTGCACAAATACCCAGAACCTATAGGTATCATCTGGGATTCAGATAATGCGTTGTATAACATGCTTAATTCTGTAATTTGATTAAGCTGACATGATTAGGATTAATGATATCTCCCAGTAATCCGTGATAAAGCCACAACAAAATCATAACTGTAGTGATAGAGATTTCAGATTAATGGGCACCCCTCCTCCCCAATTATTGGATAATATTACCGGAATCTCTACACAGTCAAATCGTTTCAACAGTCATGTGACCGAATCATGTATAATACACAGCTTTACACGAGTGGTACATAATCCTTTACAAATCATTCTTTAACATGAAGAGAGTATTTTCTAATACTGCGTTGAAATGGAAACACGGAGAGGAAACTTGATTTAAATCACTTTTACACGTGGAGGCAATATCGCTGTGGATTGCGCCGTTTGATACAATAATGTTCTGATGTAAATGTCTGGATAAATGAAAGATGGATAATATATTTGTGTTTAACAAACATTTATCTAGGCACCAATCACTGCAGACGAGCAAGTGTACCGGGTGATTAAATATCACCTTTATTAAATTTTGAGGACATGTTGTATGACCATATTCTGAGACACTGAATATTTCCGATCATCTCGTCGCAAGGCGCCTTCACTGTTCCGTATCACAGAGCAACGGCCCTACATAAAAAGAGAGCTAATCAAATAACAGCAAAGTTCTGTCGCCATTTGTTATAATCGATTAATTTTTCATGTATTCAAAGATGCTTTTTGAACTGCATAAAATCTTGTATGGTAGGTTAATTGTCGATTATGAATTGGAAAGGAGTAAAAAGGAAGTGATGGCAGAGAATATGTACTAGGATGAGGAAGACACTGGAAACTTCAGAATAACCGACCTCTGGGCGAGACTCGAACACCGTACTTTGCTTAATAAGAAGCATAAACTCTATAAACCAAACCTCTGCATTCAATATTGACGTTTCACGTTATTACCTATCGGTGAATAATTTAAAAACAAACGTCATGTCTGGAACTTGGAATTCATTACTCCTTATTTAATATTTTAATGAATTAGGGAAACTCGAGATTCTAATGCCACGAATTACGGAGCCCAGGAAGAGAAAATCCCCTGTCTCAATTATACAGACGCTTCCAGCGACACACGTGAAACGGAGTGCTTATGGGAGGACAGAGAAACAGCAAGCTTTGTCATGACACTCAAGCTGGTTGAAAATATCAATTTACAACGCTAAATATGCTCATAAACTCCTTAGAACACAGTCCTTAAATCGAAGTTTCATTATCGTGTTCACAAGGGCCCGCCACTGGACTCTGCCCTAAGCCAGATGAATCCATTTCACGTCCTTAGAGCCTAATTCTTTAAGATATACTCTAGCATTAACTCCCAAGTAAGGTTAAGTCTCTAAAGTGGTATATTCACTTTGGGTTTATGTATTTATCACCACCACCTGTATTTTACTTTTACCATAAGTAACATATTCGTTAATTTTACTGTCCTTGCAATATATGACAAAGAGTAAAAATTATGACAGTCTTCATATCGTGATAAGCATAATTTTCTTAACGTAGTATTTTGGGCCCGACTCCCAGGTGCAAATATTCTATTCAGCACTTTGTTTTCAAACACCCTGTCCCCTACGTCAAAATATAAAGTTCTACGCCGACAGTCATTATCAGTTTTAAACCAATGCAAATTATATTGCCACTACACTAGGATAATAAATAATTTTTTTAAAAAAGCAGCATATAAATGGCTAAATAACATCTACCGTTGAAACAGCAAAAACCTTCTATACTATTTCACTACCCAGTGTGCTGTTTACCGACGTGTACATGCCACCGAATACAGTAAATGATAGACGAGGAAGGCGGAGTGTTGAAACAGGATATTGATTGATGCAGGATGACACGTGGCCCCTCCCCCCGCCGCCGGTATTCGGCGTCTCAGGCCACTTGAATGCCCCATTATTATGTGGTGGAAGTACAAATGCAAATCAGACTCAAAATCTCATTTCCTTACTATGTGCAATGTTATTACACACGAACACGCATAACCAAGCACAGATCAGACGTTATTGTTTCAACGCAAATCCGCATTATACTGCAAGGCAGTAGATTCCACTTAGCGTCACACAAGCTCGCTTCAGATCCCATGTTAATGTTAAGAACCCTGTTTGGATGAGCATTTGTTACGTCAAACAGTAGAATAGATTAAGTTGCTTTATAAAAACGTCATAACTCGTACATCAAATATAATTAGCATGACAAAATCAAGGAATATAAAATGTGTGGGGCATCAAGCACGTATGGGATAATAATATATACATGCGATATTTTAGTCTCAAAACCTGAAGGAAAGTCGTAAGTAGGAAGGTAATGTTGAAATAAATTTTGGGACGATGATTGAATTCATCGGAATAGTTTTCTTCCTGAATTATTCATTTGTGTATTTACTTATTTTTGCTGTTTCATAGAAATACTTTACAAAATGAAATAGAATATGATAAACTGTGTGGGATCAGACCCAAAATTACAGTGGACAAAATGACTTTTAAATAACTGCTTCACTAATACCTGTAGTCCCTTTATGTCTTTAAATTGTTCACATTTACTTCATGCTTAATAAACGTCACTGTCTTAATCTTCTCGAAAGGTTGGATTGAAATAAAAATTTATTTGAGATAAAATTGAAAACTCCAACTCGCTACCGTCTGCATTTCCTCTGTGAAAAACCAATTCCATGTATTTCGTGGCATTAATAATGTATTGTGATGTACATAATGAAAAAGACTTCAAATTCTATTTTATAAGATGCATGAGTGTTTCTGAAATTTGAGCTGAAAAAGAACATTCAGAAAATGGGGACCTCTCGACTTGAAATGACGTGCGCTTGATGCAACGCAAGTAAATAGGACTCATTTCCTCTAGGAACTTGATTACAGGACATGTCGTCAGTCAGTCAGTCATTTGAACTCCAGTTCTGCTGATCTCGATTGCCCTACTGCCCCACGTTGATGCAGGCTAATGCAATCTTCTCGCTGCTTCCTTTATTACAGAAAGAGAATGAGATATCTATTCACCTGAATGCCTTTGTTTTCAGAGCAATAGAGAAAGGTAGAGGGCTCTTTAAGCTAAAATACTGGAGCGGTACCGGAGTTACAATGTTGGAAAATAATTACATTAGTCGATCCTGTCCGTATCTGCTTCTCCACCTTACACTCCTGCAAAATCAAGTTTTCGACACCATTAAGCTAATTAACACAGCTTATACAACAGCATAGGATGTTAAGTTGAAATCTTGGTTCAGTCTATTTTCACTCTGAGTGTATTGATCTTATGTTATTATATGCAAAAGATGGTAACGACTCGGAAGATAAACTGCTAGCTTAAATTCATATGCAAATATAAACTTGGATGCCAAAAGAAATTTATTATGGTATCATCAGACGTCATTTTTTTAGTACTGATGGTAACAATGGTATATAAGTATGTATATCCCACAATTTACAAAGCCCGTGTATCTGAATCGCTGCAAAATGAATTACTTTAGGGAACAAGAGGCAGTTCTTTCATTGCATAAATAATGCACTCCGTATGCGGAGGTTAGTCGCTGAAGCACTGGACTTTATTCCAAGCAGATGTTTCTACTGGCATTCAAAGGCCCTGCCATTCTTTTGGCCTTTCAAGAGGAGTTTTTCCATGAGATTTCAGCACTAAACAAAACAAAAAAACGATGACTTTCAGCTGGCCAGAGATTACCCTTTGTTATAAGCAACCGTAAAGTTAATTACCGTGTCACTCGGTCCTATCCAGATCAATCCAATCCAAACCTTCATATCCTGTTAATTTTTGGAACATTTTAATATTATCCTCCCACCCACGCCTAAGTCCCCTGCGGCCTCTTCTCTTTACATTTTAGAACCAACATTTTATGTTAATTTTCCAGTTCACGTCAAACGACGTTTTTAAAGTGCAAAAATTTCAATCTTCTTATGTAATTTTTATAATTTTATTGTTAAATTATATTACTTAGGTTCAAATATTATTCACGGCACTTTGTTTCCAAACAGCCCTAATCTGTTTTCTCAACTTTAATTGAGAAACAAAGTTGCAGGTCGTATAATCTCCTGTGCAGGATTGGACGTCAGCTGCGTGTTTCCCAGCAGAAGTCCAAATATAAATTTATGTATGCTGCAATGTGCTCAAACCATCAGACTTTTTCGAATGGTAAAGTTTACTACTTCATTATCTCAGGGTCCGTACTAGACGAAGGATGCCATGTGCTAGTAGACCTCTCTAGTTCGTGTGGTCGGTGAAGACCATTTCTGCTGCTTAGAGTGATTCCAGAGCACAGCTGACTACTTTAAATAAAAGGCCAACAAATTAAACATAAAAGTATTGTATTGTAAGTGGCGTTTACCGAATTAAAATATATGTCATGTGAAATTTATCAAAATAAGATCGATATTTTATAAGGACGAAGTAGCCGTTTAGACCGTCAGGCACAAAAAGTATTTTGTTGAGGATTTTATAAAAATAAGCATACAAAATGTTATTAAATTTATTCGTTACGTATATGTACACGAAAATTAACGCGATAGTGATTTTACCCTTCACCGTGTGTATGTGGCATGTCTAAAATATTTCATGACCAGATAAAAATACATGTAAAAACGGTTAAACGGTGCAGAGAACAAAAGAAGTAGCTGATGCGTGTTTGTGTGTTTTGCCGGTGGAATGGGGGAGGGCGTTTGCACGTAAATTATAAAGACTGAAAAGAAGTGTAACAAGATCACATAGAAATTACTTGGTAACTTTCAATAACAACAATCTTGAGTAAAGTTTCCATTGTTATTAACTGTGTACATATCTCACTGCTGTAAACTAATGATGCTCAAACAGCTCTGCATGGAAAGAGGCAAACAGACGTTGCGGGTAATTGATTATATCTACTAATTAGTTACTAAAGAATATATTTGCTTAATGTAACAGGTAAAATATACGATAATTACAAGAATTAATAACGCAGTTCGAAGTTGAATTACCAGTATTAATATTTGATAAATGGAAGTTGGTTCGTGTTTCAGAGTTTGAAGAACAGTTCACAATAATTACATTACGGCCCAGCTGTTCATATTTGCAAAATACGATGGCGATAAATTTGTCCACGGAACTACATCGACTCTCCTTCGGACCAGAAGTTGATGTTTTTATTTGCTTTTGTTTATTTATTAATTAGTTGCTTGATAATTGACGCTGTCGTTAGCTTAGATTATACAGCATCGAATGACAGGATGATTAATGAATAATGAATTGGAAGAGATGTGGAAGGAAGAAGTCGTAACACAATGTAAGATACTGTCGTTAAGTTTACTTCTAGGAATTGAGAGAAACAATGTAGCCGGTCTCTAGAGTCAGTAAACCCTAGAGTTTTCTGAGAACAGCAATGGACATACGGGTTACAGGAAAGGTAGAAATATCTTGACCCGCTGAGCGATTATCACCTTCCCAAAAACGACTATGATCCATGCAGTCGCAGAATTTTATACTCCATTCCGTCCCTTCATTGATAAGGAAAATACTTGATATGCCAATATAAAACTATCTGCATTCGATAGATGATGTTACGGACGCGATAAACTTAACAGGAATACAATAAGATATTATAATGGAGTTCGTGTATTTTTATTCTACCATTTCAGAACGCCTCTGTCACACAAATGTTTTTCAGTGGTCAGGTACACATGTTTTTATGATATTAAATTACTGTATTTATAGGCATTATTAAAATTTCTTTTCATTGCCTTTAATCTGCACATATTTTAAATACCCTTGACAAAAATACCAACTGCAATAAAGGATCGTAAATTCAGGGACAGAATTACTTATTACTGCAATTCAGATTTACAAATCGATTACTTCAGCTCGTATACACAGTACATATTAAATTCCTAACAGATACAATACGAAAGAACCGGAATTTTATTGGATTTCTATTGCATTGCCATCACATTCACATTATCATCAATCATATTTCTTTTCCATTATAACCTGTGACCCTTTGGATGTTTCCCTTATTCAATTTTTGGTGCCAACTTTGTACGTGTATTGATCTTTGTTGCTTTGTGAG
>NW_019059928.1:970962-1022872 GCF_000696155.1 Zootermopsis nevadensis
TGGCCCTCCATCTTGGCACTCTTCATGACATTCACGAGGGAACTTCTATTGCTCCCAAAAGGTTTCACATTTCGTTCAAGAATATTGTAGATGTACTGCTTTGTCGAGGGGAACCGCCAATTTATAATCGCACACCACACTAAAACCTGTGAGATTAAAGGTTACCAGGCGGACAGATGAAAATTACAGTTTCAGGGATGGTTCAACGTGTAGTCTCGTACATACTGACCGGCTTTTCAGAGGTGCTTACTGCCTCAATCATCAGGGCGATTGCAAGCCCGATTTCTCTAAAGGTTCACCAACCAAAGTTTTGCAAACACTGAGTATTGTAGGCGCATAACTAATGACATGTGTCACCTGCAGGATGTAAATATACACTCACGGCGACAAGGTTAACAGAAATAAAAGGCTAGTAGGTCGTACACGACAAAGCACGTGAAACATATAAATGTGTCCATCTTTCTCGTCTTCATCAGACATGCTTATATAAACAACCACATCCATAAAACGAGACAGCCATGTTTCATGATTGTATGGGTTTAATTTCCTTTTACATTTGTCACTTACAAAACCTGCAAAGCTACCAGACAGCTTTAACAAATTCCTTTAGTCTACAAAGTCGCCCATACAGTAGTCGATTATTGAAATCACGAGTTCGAATCCCGATCGGAGCATGACTGTATGCCGCGATTCTTTGGTACTACTCTGCGAATGTTCATAACTATACGTTAGCCTTATTTCTTCTTCGGTTCGAAATATATTTGTGGAATCCACAATACGTTCTGTGAAGGTAATAGATTTATTTACAGTTTTATTGAGTTTTATACTATTAAAATACACCAAATTCTGTAACTATAAAATGTTGAAAAGAGATTCAATAGGAATATTGTTAATAATAAACAGACTGGATCTCTGAGAAAGTGGTCCTGAAGATGGCTGTCTTCTGGGTTGTTGCGTCATGTAGTCTGGTACAATACTACACGGCGCAACAACCCAGAAGACAGTCATATTCAGACTCACCGTCGTAAGAAAAATCCCAAATCCCACTTACTAAAGTGGCCCTGGTTTAACTAATGTACCGTGCTGGCAATGACCTGGAAAGTATGAGAAGAATTATGAAAAACCTCAGCTTCAAGTTATTTTAGTGTGACCGTTTTGGCGTTACAAGGTTCGAGTTACCGACTGTCTTGTCTCAAAAAGTTTACAATATCATGACACAAGGAACGACTGTCTCCTTCCTAATTCATAGTTATTATCGGCATCTTCAGTCAATGTCGTATAACTTTCAAAAATGAAATAGAACCTGACAAACGCCTCAGGTCGCTGATCGTGATTCGAACCCTGGGCTTCAATAAAGCAGTTCGAACGCGTTGTCAGAGCCAAGAGCGCTGCAGTAACAACCTTTTGGACTGCCGCTGTCTCTGCCGAGGGTCACGGCCTGGTATTTGAATGGCGCATCGCTTAATCTTCTGGACTAGCTGCGAGACAGGAGCTAGTGATTAATGCTTCAGCTTCCCGCCCACAAATTTCCTTTGAAACTGGGTCGAAAGCTGCTGCCCCACTGTTCGAATGATTAAACTTTTCTTCAAATGTTACAATGAGCTCAGGAAGTCGTATTCTTCAATCGCACAGCCAAACAACCCGTAGCAGCCGCCTCTGTGGTGTGTCATTTACTAATTTGAAAGTTAACCCACGACAACAAACGATACGTCAGAAGTGGACATCTCTCTCTGTGATGAAATAATTGATATTTTTCCAGGTTCCAGGAACACTCTGTGTAAAGCCACTGTTTTACTTTTCCTGAAGAAGACTACAAAATGTTTCTTTATCCGTGCCAGTATGCGATATTTAACGTTAATTTGTTACGTAATAAGTTCTGTCTGCTTCACGATTCACTGATGTGATTACGTACAAACTTGACCCGATATGACGCAAGCCATGTCGCTTCCCTAAATAAAAATAAAATGATTTTTAATGAGCGAACAACTGCTGTATTTTGATGGCCTTTTAATTGGAGGACTGGGCGCACATTTTTAATGAGCGTCGAAATGTTTTTTTCCCGTATGGATTAGAAGCGCCGTTTTTTGCCAGAAGGCGTTTTAACACGTTGCTCCCTCACAATATATTTGTCATGCGTTGGTAGCTGAGAGGCTTACGTACCTGCAGTCAGCCATTAGCTGTAACCAAACGTTTTAGCTGAACCCCAATCCACTCTCGTACATTGTAAATCTGATTACGTCCCGATTGTTAATTTTATCTGCTAATAACAGACCTGGGACGCCTTTGCTGCAATAACTTTCTTCCTTCGTGAAACACAATTTTCAAAACAAATAAGTTATCTTGCTTTATTACCATTTAGGCTACCTTTCATTCCCAGTTTCTTCGTTTCCAAGCCTCTCAAAATATATTTAATTCTTATTTTCGATATGGAAAACAGCGTTTAGAGGACAGGATTGTTTATCCTCCAAATAATTCCGAAGGAAGAATAATTTTTATCATCATCTCCACTTTCTCTGCAGTCCAATTCGAGACCAGACCTTACATCCTATTTAGACATAGGATAGGACTCTATATATGGGTCGTGTCTACGTAGACGAACTCAGACAGCGGAGCGCACAATAATTACTAAGTACACGTTCCTCCTGCTTCAGTAATCAGTAACTGTGAATTTTGTATTCATGGGTTTATTATATGATTGCCAATGTAAACAGCGACTACTTTCTTAAACAGCATTAACATGTTAATCTTTATAATAAAACATTGTTGTGTTTCATCTGCGTTACGGACTGAATTCTTAAATATTACTTAGACGAGCTCAAAGGGGTTAGATTATTTGTTATAATTTATTAGATATTATGAAAAAACCGTTCATAAATTAATGTAAAACAGTTAGAATAACATAAGTCCTAAGATCTAACACAGGGTCTAAGGCAAGCATAATTTTTTTAAAATAAACATAATGAATTGTACACAATAAATACAATTAATAGACTTTTATTTTATAACTATTAAAGGATACGCATGGCGGAATTAGAAATAAATGAAAGTAGATCAAGTATTTAGTTTGAACTAAACACGGCATCTTATAATACTTTCGATATAATTCGAATTCATTCGCTCCAGTATTTTGCTTATGAGTACTGCCAGTTATTTGCTTGTCACAACTAAATATTCCGAACTATTGACACTTCAGTCACGCCTATGCGAAATTTAAGAAAACTCTAGTGCTAGAAGCATTCTAGTCTCATTTTCCTCATATGTTGCCCACTAGAATTACTGAAAGTAAAAGCCAACAGAACTATAGTTCTGATATTACTTGTCGCACGGAATCAACACAGAATTTTAATAGCTCATCAGGCGTGACGTAACTAGCTAGTTTTATTCATTACACAACATGTACACAAGAGCGTATTGTCTGTTAGTAGCTCCATTTTCCCTTGGCAGGCAGCGTTAATTTGTGATAAAAGTTTATATTGCTCCCTGCCCCCCAGTAACTCAGCTGTTAACGTTATGTTGACATTAAACAATTTGTCCAAACAGAGTAACTTCCTTTCTGACACTGCTAAGTAGATGGCTCTTGTAATTCTTGTTCTTCTTCCCTATATTTGATAACCTAATTCCTCACAGAGTTACTACCGCCATAGTTACACCACAGGGGTTTGTAAACAAAGTCAAGCAATTTATGTGAAATGCTACGAAACGTTTAATATTGAATTGTGAAATTTTGTGCTCTCTAAGAACATATTAAATCAGTACAAATTACATTTGACTTAAGCCCTTCTGACAGAGCACCAAGATTTAAAGCAGGACACGGAGCGGATTGGCGCAGCGATTACACATCTGATTTGCATTCTACAGATTCCTGGCTCAAATCTCGTCTAAGAGCAGGCTGTTCGGACTGTGATTCTCTCGGTTACCTGATATAAATGTCAGAATAATTTATCAAAAATGAAGATTGTTTTCTACAGACTCTAAAGCCACTTCCTGCGCTCATATGGCACAGTTCCTGGTTTAATTCAGTCAAGGCACTGAAAATGCTGACCGATATTTTCATAATTTTCCTCAGTTTCTTCAAAGAAATGCCATAAAATATATTTTAGCACGTAAAACCACCCCTTTTCCAATGATTTCAAGTTCACCGAATGTGACAGCGTCTCATGTCATTTAACGCCAAATAAAACACACAGTTGTTGCATCGTCATTAAATAGTCTACTATCCTTCCTATATAGTACCTCACCCGATGTTGAATAACGTTAACAGTTAAGATATCGTCGTTGAATAATCGAATGATCTTTAGCTTGCTTGCGATATAAACCATTTCCCTCTTTTGCATCAATAGGAGAATAACAGAATGCTTGTGGAATTGTGAAGTAGGCCTATGGCTAAATTAAAAATGTGTGCGTGAAGTTCATCTTGCTGAATCAGTTAAAGTAGTCATTCACGAACGCGCACAAGGGACTCATTAGAATAACACGCTCTTGCGTGCAGTATGCGGTCGGTTCAGACAATAATTGGGCTACTTCGGAACAATGTGATGTCAAGTCCTCGCTTCCCATGTTCACACTTACTTCGTGTAGGCTCCAATTTGAACAGAACCACAGTCACAAATAACGTCCTTCCGTAATGGCAGATTCAATACAGACGTGTTAAAATTTAACACAGTGGTGTCAAATTATAACATTGATTACAACATATACTGATGCTGAAGGTCTTTTAGTAAACAGATCTACTGGTTATTATTCATGCTCGAGTCATATAAGAAACATTAGACTTATATAGTTTCTGTCCGTCCGTATCTCCTAAATAACGCATTTTAAAATAAACTAAATAGCCCACTGACTGCTAATCTGTCCACTATTATTGCCATGACCTGTTCTTCAGATCAGTGAAACAGAGATGAGCATTTCCCGCACACAGGAAGGCCTACGATATCTTTAGCTGTAATATTCTGCGATTAAACAATTGTCTTTCGAAGTTGTTGTTTCATTCCTACTTCTTGATGGTAGCCTATGACACCCACCTATTAAATTACTCTGGTCGAGTTAGCACAGCGATAACGAAGCTCGAATGTGCAGGTGTCTGTGTGGCTCAAGATTTAGTTGAGACAAAGGATAAGAGTTTCTTTGGTGTTTCCCTCGATCTTTGTAAGCAAACGCAAAACCAGTACTTTCGCTTCGCCCCAGTGCAAAATCATCCTGTGTATCTACGACAATTAGTGACTCTATTTGATATATACCTACCTAACCAAATAAATCGCTTATCCTTTGCTTCTTTTATTATAATCAGTCAATTTTACTCAAACAATGCTGATATGACATTACACTAACAGATTATCGGAAAAATCTTAACTTCTTATCTCTTGCTTCTGAGGCTGAAAAATTAAGATGGTTAATAAAATTCTGTGCAGTATTTTGGGGTACGGTCGCCTGACACCAGAACAACTGACGAACAATTAAATGACATAAGTTTGGAAAACGAGTGTGCACCTTATTTTGGTAGAAAACAATTACTGACATCCACGAGCTAGATATAAGCCTAACAAGAAAGAAAGAAATAAAACAAGAGAAATAAACATACACAATGGGACGCTCTGCAATGAAAAAACATACAACAAAAGACTAACATAAAATAAACATAACAGAATAAACCAAAATGTGGCATCAGCATTTCTTTCATTCGCTGAAATCCTCCGACAGAATTACTGTATCATCATCAAAGACATTCATCTACTGAAGCACATCTGCATTTAGCTTAAAACTTCAGTGACTTCAAGACAATTGTTACACAGTTTGCAGATGTTTAAATAACAATAGGATATTCCATAACAGTGTAGGAGTGGAGTTATAGATCCTCGTATTCTTAAACTCAGCATCAGACGAAGGTAAGTGATGAGCTTCACGCTTAGGTCATATTAACCCAAGGCAGAGAAAGCCAGATACCAACTAGACCGAAAGCTTGGCTGTTCTCATAGTTGATCCGGACGAGGCAGCCAAGAGAACAGTCCGTGTCTGACGAGAACAGAACCCCGAAACTCTGCCTGCAGCCGTTCATTATACCGAATGAAATGTCAAAAGCGCTTGTTTATATTATGAACACTTTTAATATAAATTTTATTTATTAACAGCCAATTTTCTGCGTCCCCTTTGCTACTTGTAATTCTTCTATTTCTCTTTTTCATCATATTAATTAAACGAGACAGAAACGGAAAGTCAAAGATATTAATGATAACCCACGCACCGAATTTCACTTTAAGAAGTACAAAGTCCTTTTCCAATACCATTAAATTTAGCTTTGAAAATAAATAAAAGTACATGATCGTTTGTATTATCTAAGGAAAGAGAACACG
Source organism: Zootermopsis nevadensis (assembly GCF_000696155.1). Next base: position 977,310 of record NW_019059928.1, read on the forward strand.
TATTCCCCACGAAATTAATTGGCGAAGACGGAGTTTCATTTCCAGGGGCCAACTCTTACGAAAGCTGGTGCTGGTATCTATATCTGGGACCTACAGGTTTTGGACAACTTCTAAAATTGCGGGGACATACAAATACCGCTTGCAATATATGTTTAAATTACTTCAGAGCTGCAGGAGCAAATTGACCGCACCTCGGTGTCTAACAACCTGCTATCAACAAGACAAACTTTACGGATGTGTGAACTTCTGAGATGTGATCAGCACTAGCGTCGTTGAATGTAATGTCACTAAGTGTTGTATGGCGACAGATCTGCAGCTGTCGTTAGGGCATTTTTCAATGTAAAATAAGAACTTCAGAAAGTACGAAATATTTTGGTCTGCGACGAATACTGTAAATATGTTGAAAACATGTCTCATATTTTGCAAGTGGTGTTAGGAGGATGACAAGTTCAGTTTATTACAATTTTAGAAGTTGTAAAATACATGATACATTCTAAAAGAGAGATAGAACCTAATAACTCTGATATCGTTTTTAATTATACTGTAATGCCAGTGCACACAGCATAGAGTTTATCTTTAAAATTATTTAAAAAATAATTAGGCCTAATCAGTAGTGCGTTGTTGAAACTCGAATCTTGCAGAAAGAAAGTAACGATTCTGCTGATTACAGATTACGTTCCTTTAATGAACGTATTCAGTTCACATTACTCACAAGTTTTAATTCAAAGTTCATTCTCATTTAACGGGAAGAACTGTCAGTAAATGACTAATGACTGAATATTGCTGGAAGTTAAAAGAAGAAATAATTTGTTAGATTTCCATCAACTAGCTGGTTGCATAGTTAGTTCTAATGAAACAGCCATTACTTCGAAAAGCAATTTTTCGAAATGTACAGATTAACTATCACTTTAAATCAATTATAAATACATTTCTAAGAATTATAATATATTACAGAACGCAGACTTTTCTAACACAATGAAAAAATTTGTCTGATTAGTCACACTAAAAGCTATCGAGCGAATTTAATTCTAATACTACCCGCATCAGTCGAATATATAACTGCTACTTTAAATGAGGTCTCTGAACCTTTATGAATTGTATAAAAAACTTTATCGTGCAATATGGGAACATGAAATTAATGTGTCGTTAAAATATACAAACTTTTATTTGAAACATTAGTCGATGTTAATATTAAAATAAGTAAATATTGTTAAGTAAAAGCATTTTGTCATGCCATACCTACGAGAATTTTACGCTTTTAGACAACATATTTTATCTGATACACTTTACACTGTTGCTCCATAAAAGTTACTTGTATCGATATACTTCAGTAAATAAACTGCAGGACATTATTTTAATTTCAATACGGAAAACAAGACCATGACAGAAGTACCCAGTCCTTGATTCAAAGTACAGAAAAAGTTTTAAGTATGAGAATTGCTGTGGCTCTCTGCACAGTACAGTTGATCCAACGAACAGAACACGGCGACATAAAACTAATGTTTAACAGTCTCATTCAGAACCGGATCTGCAGGTAAGGTTGAAACGTTTATATATGAATTACCCGACCGTATCATTCGGTAGCCGTAACACAATCGCTGTTCATCACATCAAAAAGTTCCTCGAGAATTTACTCGCCTGGCGATTGGCATGCTGAATGAGCAAGTCGAGTTTTGTGGAACAGAATTAATGTTAAAGGGAAACCAATGACCATTATTCTGGACTTACATACGAATGATAACTATATGTTCATAACAAAGCGTTAACAGTTTCTAGAATCAGTGTGGTGTCTAGAATCTTGACAGAACTGTGACAGCAACGTTCACATAGTGCATATAGGCCATTTACAATCTAGAAACAAACATACTTCGCTTCGATTGCAATCCGTGATGAATTTCATTTTAATGTACGATCATGCCCCATTATCATCTGCGCTGGGCTAAGCCAAAGTCCCTGTCCGTATTTTTTTCTTTGAGTGGTGGAAGTACATTATTTATATAAAACATCGAGGGTATTATGTCCGAAGGGCGTTCCAACATATTTGCATGATATGAGATATTTGGTTTATGCCACGCCAGAAGGGCGTAATGCTTGATGCTGCTCTATACGGGATACTGGGATACTGGGAACGACCCGTTCTTCAAGTGCCTGAGCACTGCGGGTCACAACGTTTTTCGTTGGCTTCACCTGATAGACATTCGGTAGGACTCCTTGGACGAGGGATCGGCCCGTCGCAAGGCCTCTACCTGTACACAGGACAGCACAACACAGAAGAACGCGGACAAACATCCATGGCTTGAGTGGGATTCGAACCCACGGTCCCAGCGACCAAGCGGCACAAGGCCCACGCCTCAGACCGCGCGGCCACTGCGGACCTCGCCCTAAACGGAGATAGAGATATTTACATTTGCGCGCAAATTCGCCGTTCGCGGCATGAGGTACCTTCCAACAACACAGTGTCAAGAAGTTTTTTTGGAATCGAAAATGTGCCCTTCTTGTACGAAATCCTTCAATTGTTCGCCCCGTTGTAACGCCTCTCGATAAGTGAAGGCAGAATGCTGAGCCAACAAACTTAGTACGACGTAGGGTAAAATGAGGGCGAACAAGTGGGCTGACGCACAACCCATCCCTCAGCAGCAATGTGGTCCGCCCGTCCAGGGAAAAGGCTGGGAAATTTAAGACGACAAAATCTTCCTTCTGTAATAACGTGAACGGAGCCTTGTCTTAGCTAATAACACCTCGAACAAAAGGCAGCGTGTGTGACTGTCTTACTGGTTCAGGGGATTAACAAGATAAAAGACTGCCATTTACTGACTCTGAAGTAATGAGACCTTGTGCGTCTTATTCCTGTTTGCGCCCCAACACAGAAGCTACCCGACTGTAGAAGGCTTTAATAATGCCTGGAAATCTTTAGTATGAGAACCTACATGGAAGAAAGTGCTTGGGAAAACCCAGACATATATGGGCGAACAGTGTTAAAATTATCTGAAGGCAATAGGGTGCGACGTTATGGATTGGATTAAACTGACCCAGGATAGAGAAAAGAAAGGCCTGTTTTACTTGTGACTTATTTTACGATGCTGTCAGTAGCTCAGACTAAATAGCGTCGAATGTTGGAACGAATAATAAATTGTTAAGAATGTGGAGGGAAGCGGTCGTGGCTAATTTGTCGTATTATCACAGTATTTACTTGGAGGGACTGAGGTAAATCAGGAAGTATCGGTTAATACAGACAGTCTCCGGAACATTAGAAAAGGGACCTCCCGAATATGAAGCGGGATGCTAACCACTCAGTCGCGACGTTCGGTTAAATCCTTTCGATAGAGTAATGAACCCTTTAGCTTCTCCTTACGAAAATAACAAATTGTTTCTTCCAGAGATTTTCAATTGCCACAACACATTATTTGTTTTTGAAAATAGGAATATGCCGAAACTTACCAAACTGAAGCGTAGTCCAACACCCTCCGTTCAAATTTGGTGTTTTTTCTGCCTGCCCTGAAGACACCCCACAGTCGGGGTTGGACTCTAAATGGAAGAAAAAAACATAATCAGAAAGAATAAAAGAGAAACAATGAACAAAAGGTAACAAAATAGAAAACAGAAGAAGACAAATGTAAAAAACATGAAAAGCTGGAGGAAGAGAGGATAAAAACTAAATAAAGTAAGAATGAATTAATGAATGAGACAAAATAATTAAATTAATTAGAAATAAAGAAAATAATGCAAGCCTATTATAACACAGGCCTACACAAGAGTGTTACCTGCTGACAACAAATTTAAAATACAGTTTTGTTATAATCTCACCTTTGCAAACATTAATTGAAATAGCCCACTTGGATTTAAGGCTAAACTAAGGTCACAAGATTGCCTTGCCGTCAAGTGTTGCAATGAAAATCCTTCCTGAGCGAATGAGTTTCAAAAGGTCGCACTATTACCTCGTCGTGGCCTAATTGGATGAAAACGGACACAATCCTTGCGGACACGCAACTGACGTTCAGAATTTCAAAATCTTCTGTTGATTGGCACTGATCCTGTTCGCCCCAAAGTTTGGACGTTCTGCTAACGAGGGATTAAAATATAGGGTCTGTTAACGAGTTCTTCCGAGTGGAAAACTGACAGCATGGTTGTGTCGAGACGACTAACAGGACGATCTTAACGCTGCCTGTGAATTTCCCTCTCTTCGGATTACAAAGCAACACAATTTCGGTTCATAATTAGAAAACCTCCATGTAACAGAAGCCTTCTTTAAAAATCTGATGATCTGCCACCTGTTCAAGAAATTCCTTACCGTTTACCGTACTCTAAGCTTCATTACCATATTCAGAATAGACCACGGGTCAGTCTAACCCACGCCACACCCTCACGTTTTGCTTTAAAGTTAACCTCATACCCACAGGTTTCACAGTTTATAATTTTCACAAATTTCTCATCATCCGTGTGCGTGCTATTATTCAACCAATTGCATCCTTCTTTTTTACACCCTAATTATATCTGATAAAGAGGAGAATCTTTTAACAAGTATACAAAATAGTTCCATTACGAATACTGACACTCTGGTCCGTATCTGGAAGTGTTTTGTTGGGATGAGTGCTACACCCACCCCCAGTAGAAATTTCTGATGAACCTGTAAGTTCGACTGCAACATTAATAGACACAGATGCGTGGTAGATAACGAGTGAGCACAGAGATACTGAGTCCAGAATGTTAGGTCGTCTTAAATGCTAAAAGACTACAGATGTTACCAACAAATTATTTTACAAATAAACTGTTGCGAAGATCGTTTAGGCAGTTTTAATCTTAGTTTTTAGTGCGAAAATTGTGTTATTTCCTTATCTTATTTCAGCATTAATCGATATACGATTTGCTTAAATCAAGTTTCAGCCATAAAATAGCTGAAAGGTAATAAGCAACTTGTTTTCTGTGAAATGGGCCTACTGGTCTAGTAATGCCACCAAATAAGTTTCTGTGAAAAATTCATTTTGGATTTAGTTAAAATTGGATAGTAAGAGTTTCTGAGATTATTTTGGAACTCAACGTAAAAAGTATAACATCCACGCCTTGTACGAGTGGCAACCAACAACTAGTAAGATGTTGCACTGTGTGGCAGACCTACCAATTTCTAATGTAAGCCGAAATACCTTGTACGTTTTAGAGCATTTCTAGGTAGATGCTAGAAACATGGCAGGATCGCTTCCTTCCCAATTCGTTTCTATTTATAGGGAAAGTTAGTGTGACGTAACGATCCATACTTGTGTCAAGGAGGTACTAGGTTCGAATCTAGGCCGAATTAATGTCTATCATAACTGATAATTTTCGTAGCTATCCGCCTAGGAAACAAATGTTTAGTATCGCAATGCACAATCATCAGAACACAAGGATTCAATTCGCTACGGAAAAGTTCCAGTGGCTGGCTTTTGTGAACAAAGTAACGAACCTTCGTGTTCCAAGAAAGCAGAAAAATATCATCATATGTTGTGTATCATCGTCTAGAATATTATTATCAATACAGTCAACAAGGGAACTGTGAACAGTGTAAAGTTAGGGCGGATTTTGCTAGCAGCCTACTTTGCCTTTCCCTCAGCAGTCATCAATCGACTAATGGCTCTTCTCGTCTGTCACTGCCGCTTAGGTGTGCGGTGGACCCGAAAAACACAACATCGATTGTCACAACATCGATTCTCAGCTGGAGCTCCACTCCAAATGAAATCGAACAGTTTAGTTTTAGCAGCACAGTAAAATTACACTAAAACTGTGACATACTAGTTAAAAGACCGGTAGAAAATCCAGAAAGAATTATCTATTTAACATCTTCATTTTTTATCACCCTTTCTCCTTTCCTTAATCCCTTCGTACCTTCACATTCGTTACATGTTATTCAAGAAGATTTCCAATGGTAACACCACTTGAAGATTTCTGTCTTCTGGGTTGTTGCGCTGTGTAGTCTGGTAGATGTTTACCAACGTTTCAGAGGTCATACTGCCTCCGTCATCAGGGCGATTCTTAGTATGAAGATTTCTGTCTTCTGGGTTGTTGCGCTGTGTAGTCTGGTAGATGTTTACCAACGTTTCAGAGGTCATACTGCCTCCGTCATCGGGGCGATTCAGACAGAAATCTTCATACTTACCGCTGTGAAAACCTCAAATCATACGTAACATCACTTGTAAAATTGAACATTCTGCCATCTAGCAGCGTTATTGAGATTGTGGCCAGTCACGCCTAACACACACAAATAGTCATAAATTGATGTTACAGCGGTGAGACCCTTCTGAGTTACTGCGTCGTGTCGCAATGTACCAGCAAGCTGCCATGTTCATGCTCGCCTCCGTGAGGACCTTAAATCTCACAATGTATTTGGACAACTGTAAGATAAAATTGTTCAGGAAGAGAAAACAAAAGCTAATTTTCCACGATATTAATTATTCAATTATAAATGTGTACAGATTTGACGTTCAGAACATTGTCTGATGTTGGGAGCGAGGAAGAACCAGCAAACGGCGCACAATACCACCACGCCTCTGATAGCAATATCGACCAAGCGGAAAGAGATAACAGTGGGGTGCGTGGCAAGTGTTCGAATAGGGCTTACCTATATCTCGGCTGAGGCACTGAGGCTATCGTCAACTCTAGCAGGTAATTTCCAGGATAGTAACCTAAAGCAGATGGCCACGATGACTGGAAGTAATAAATGCTTAGAGAGACACGGAGCAAAGTCCTTCCTGAGACGCAGAAAGTCGCTCAGTTAATCGATAATTACATAAAATCATGCATACAAACAAAACTGTTTACACATTAAATAAAACTTTGTGCCAAACGCGTTTCGATCTCAAGAGGTCGTCATCAGTGGCAAAAACATCACTTCATTAATCTGTCTATTATCATACGATTCATGAATCGATTGCTTGTTATAAAGCGCTGTAAAAGGTCGCACGTTATAAAGCCACACTGAATGTTTAATTGCACAAGTTACTCAGCTCAATGTTCACTGGCCCAAGTTTTACTTGAGGTTTCCGTTGTTGGTCTACGGTGAGCCGTGGTTGCCTGGATTGTAAACGTTAACGTTGAATTGGTATTACTGTCGGTCCTACTAAGTGTGCAGGGTTATAATCATTCTGATTAACCAGTATGGTCATCTATTGCAAACAAAATTTAATTTTGTTTCTGTTTATTGCCAGGTCAAAGAACATACTGGAGTCGCGAGTGTTCTGTTAATTCATGATATTTAGCTTTTTGTTAGTTTTATAGATGTAGCATTTTTATAAAATGTCAAGCATTTTTGAGGTCGAAACGCGTTTGGCACAAAGTATTATTTAATGTGTAAACAGTTTTGTTTGTATGCATGATTTTATATATCAATACACTGCACGGTCTGCAAGGTTTTAAGATAATCGATAATTGGTCCACCGTTTACGGCAGTCCATGGTTTAATACCGTGTTAAAAAGAAACACTAAGCCCTATCTAAAGTGGTCCACGCTTTTATATTCCTGAATATTAAAATTGATGTCACTACACTGGCTGGGTCAGTAAGATTATGGATAAAAGGAAACAATGAAACACAAATATTTCAAGAGGGAAGGACTACGTATTTTTTCCTCGTAAATTCAAGGAGCTACGAAAGTAATTTTATCCCAAAACTTATTTCACAGAAAGCATGACTACGACTTCATTTCTAGATGCATCTTCATTATGATTAAGACGAGAAACATATTTGCTAATCTCATTATATAACTACGACATTTTGTGCATGGCAAATTTTCAGACAAAACGCTGTGTGAACATTTGGTTGGGAAATTTCATTTAGCCACGTCTGTGGCCTTAGAATGAGAGACAAAGTTCCCGACAAAACTTGTCCTGATACACACGTAAGCTAGAGAGGAGATGAAATACAGTTTATTACGTTGATCAAATAAAAGCGGATACAATGGGCGAGGAAAATTCTTATGGTCCCAACATTTATGACCATCAACTTCATTCGACACTACATAGCTTATGAAGTTTAAACAGCGTCATTAACTTATTAATAAAACTTGAAATTACAATTTATTTTGTCATCTTCGTTTGGCGACTTATACCACAAAAGTACATGCGCTGTAATCGTCCCGCGGACCCAGAGTTTGTGACCCTTGCATTACACATTATACTACCTGCCAGAATATCAGTGTGTTCAGGTTACAAACAGAGAATACTGATATATGATGTGAAGCTTTCACGGCGGCTTCCATTAATAAAGTCTTTTCGGACTATCAGCCGTGTTAGATGTTGATTAATCGACGACGTTTCGAGGACCATCTCTGTCCTCATTTTCAGGGCTGTTGACTGTGTGGCTAGCGCTACGAGTCACACAGTCAACAGCCTTGAAAATGAGGACAGAGATGGTCCTCGAAACGTCGGCAATTGACACCATTTAACACGGCTGACAGCCCGAGAAGACTTTATTAGAGTATACTGAGTTATCACGTTACCCTTACTTTCTACTGTGGGATACACAGTCTGAAATTTTAAACAATACTTTTCCTTTTTTTTAGTAAAAATCGACAGAAAATCATATTCTAAGATGGTTACAAACACACACTATCGACAGAAAATTATATTCTAAGATGGTTACAAACACACACTCACATTATATGTCACAGATTATATTTTCTCCTGCCTAATATGAATGCATCATTCTGCTGACTTGTACCGTTTTTGCTGTATGTTTTATTGACGCAGCCGCGTCGGGTGGCAGTTGTGTGTTCAAATAATGCTCTCACCCCTCACCCACTATATATATGTATGCAGGGCTGAACGCACTCATCATTCCCACATTTTCCAGTCCATGAACCACTCCCCTTCCTACCCATGAAGCGAGCTCACCACGGGGCCCCCATGTCCCTGCTGGGAAGGGAGTTAGGATTCACTCTATGGACCGGACCACTCAGCGCCTGGCTTCATATTGCTCCTAACGCCCCGATGGAACCTGACATGGAAACACAGGAATTATTCAAAATAGGCGGCAGAAAAGTCTGCGACTGTTCCATTGCCTGGATAGTTTATGCAGCTTGTGGGTCTCAACGCCAGACGCGCTCGCTGGTGTGGAAAATGTAAGTTCCAGGAGAATTCATTCCTTGTATTGCCTTTGAATGGTACCTAGATTATTTAACTACGTTATTTCAACTGAGATGGCCAATTTACGAAGGAAAAAAGGTGGCGAGTTTAATTTACTATTGATACCATTGATGAAACGTGGATTCGTGTTTCCTGGAAAGAAGAAGACTCATTGCAAGTGCTTGAAGACTTTTGCAGAGAAAAAAGTAATTTACAGAATGAAATTATGTTGACGATAGAACAAATGTATGTTACAAAATGTAGGTTCTTTTAATTGAGTTATATAAATATCTCCTCCATCGGAATTTAATAACTGGTCCTATATACAAACCTTTCCTCCGCTATTCTCTAAAAGTCCTCATAGGAGGCTGTGTTAAAACGCGCAGACATTAACACAGGAGAAATGTATCTCTATACTTCAACACCACGCCATTTAAACTTATGGGGGACATACAAACTGGATGAAGATGGCTGTCTTCTGGGTTTGTGCGCCGTGTAATCTGGTAGTTTACCGAATTTTAGAGGTGTTTTCTTCCACTACCATGAGGATGATGGAGGCGGACTACAGAGCGCCAACAACCCAGAAGACAGCCGACTTCATACCCGCTACCGTAAGAACCTGAAATCACACATACATACAGATTTTCCGGTGACTTCAATACTTCAGGTTCTTATGCCTGAGGTCCCTCCCAGCCAGAATTCTCACAAGGACATAGGACCGATTATCAACGGTTACGGAGCTATTGATATATGAAATTCATTGTGATTTGAACTTTACGTAGAACATCAGGATCAATCGTGCATCTTGCAACATCGAAAATTCAATGATCTTCCTCTCTTCCGCTTACTTTGCGTTCTTGTATCATGTTCTTAATGCAACCCCATACAAGAAAATGTAATGGAGTCAAGTCTTGTAACCGCAGTGGCCAATTCTGTGGACAAACACAACCAATCCATCGTTCAGTGCCTCTTCTGCATTCCTCTTACGCCCTCCTTGGACGACACTCCTCAAAGGTTAAGAACCAATGCCTTATCGTATAGGTCCTATAAGTCTGTATGACCGATGCAGTTGGGTGTTCATCGAGTAATGATAACAATTTATGGTCGATCGGGGCGACTGGATTGGTTATGTTTCACACACACGCACATGCAACTCACATTCCACGTAATTTATAGGAGACACAGTCAAGTCGGAAAACCAGGAGGAAGGGAAACGACTTGGAAACGTAATAGTAGAATGGAGGCTAATATTAAAAATTTCCGACAGAAATAGACTGTGAGGAGATGGACTGGATTCATCAGACTCTTGTAAATACTGTAGGCCTATTAAACATTCGACTTTAAAAAAGAAAGTGGAAAATTTCTCGATGAACTAGAAAACTGTTTCTCAAGTCGAAATCTGCTCTATGGAGATGGTTGGTTCAGGTATATTAAGAAGGTATGAAATAACAAATGAAATTCTCTTTGCCCTGAAGAAATCGTCCTCGCTGTGTTACAACCAGTGCGACTCTGTCTTTTATCAGCGAAGAGAAAAGACGGAGAAGGAGTTCGACCCAGAGAGGGAACCATCAGAGGTTAAAGAGGATAGCACAGTACACAGCCAACTCTGAGTAAAAACGAAATGCTGCTTGCAGAGCTAAACTTGTAATTTTCTACAGGCTTATAAGACTGCGAAATGAGAGGAGGACACAAGACCACCTGCAAAAGATAAAAGTCAAGACTTGTCGAGTATGAAAAAAGACCAGAAACGAAAGATATTTACGCTCGTGAGGTTTGAAGATTTCGAAGGAAAAAAAAACATGTTCTAACGCGAAGGTGAATGTTACTCGGCAGTCATTGATGTTAAGTGGCCTGGTTTCAAAAGACTTCGGTCTCAAACGTTTGGCCAGAATGACAGATTATCTTCTTTTACCTGTAGGATTTGAGGTTTTCACAGCGGCAAGTAGAAAGATTCCTGTCTTCGGGGTTGTTGCGCTGTGTAGAGAGCGCCAACAACCCAGAAGACGGAAATCTTCAGACTCATCGCCCTGATGACGGCGGCAGTATGACCTCTGCAACGTTGGTAAACATCGACCAGAGGTCATACTGCCGCCGTCATCAGGGCGATGAGTCTGAAGATTTCCGTCTTCTGGGTTGTTGCGCTGCGTAGTCTGGTCGATGTTAACCAACGTTTCAGAGGTCATCCTGCCTCCGCCATCAGGGCGATGAGTCTGAAGATTTCCGTCTTCTGGGTTGTTGCGCTGCGTAGTCTGGTCGATGTTAACCAACGTTTCAGAGGTCATCCTGCCTCCGCCATCAGGGCGATGAGTCTGAAGATTTCCGTCTTCTGGGTTGTTGCGCTGCGTAGTCTGGTCGATGTTAACCAACGTTTCAGAGGTCATCCTGCCTCCGCCATCAGGGCGATGAGTCTGAAGATTTCCGTCTTCTGGGTTGTTGCGCTGCGTAGTCTGGTCGATGTTAACCAACGTTTCAGAGGTCATCCTGCCTCCGCCATCAGGGCGATGAGTCTGAAGATTTCCGTCTTCTGGGTTGTTGCGCTGCGTAGTCTGGTCGATGTTAACCAACGTTTCAGAGGTCATCCTGCCTCCGCCATCAGGGCGATGAGTCTGAAGATTTCCGTCTTCTGGGTTGTTGCGCTGCGTAGTCTGGTCGATGTTAACCAACGTTTCAGAGGTCATCCTGCCTCCGCCATCAGGGCGATGAGTCTGAAGATTTCCGTCTTCTGGGTTGTTGCGCTGCGTAGTCTGGTCGATGTTAACCAACGTTTCAGAGGTCATCCTGCCTCCGCCATCAGGGCGATGAGTCTGAAGATTTCCGTCTTCTGGGTTGTTGCGCTGCGTAGTCTGGTCGATGTTAACCAACGTTTCAGAGGTCATCAGGGCGATTCATGAGGACAAATGAAGCTTCCAAAATCGGGTCCCGTCAATCCAAACCGGTGTACAACTTTACAATTTTGTTTACAACGATATAATTCATACATTTATTTATTTATTTCTTGGAGCTGACGTCGGTGTCTGTATCACTGTTCCTGTATAGGTCACACTATTTAAACTGACGCGAGTCTTAACATCATTCTGTCACATTTACACAAATCAGCATTTGTACCAGGTTGTAAGCGTAACTGGTATATATAATGACAGATATATCTCTACACACTGTTATCTCTTTGGTCCCACACGAGGGAATCTGTGTTACAGACCATAAACCACTAAAATTTTGATGACTTACGGAACAAGATAACCGAAGTATTCAGCAACATTTTATTTTGTTTCCAGGCAAACGAAGAATATACAAAGAGGACTCATATTTTGGAATTGCACAACCATCAGGGACTCACAGTGGTGATCCAAACGCACCCTCGAGGCTAGAAAACAGCTTGCAATATAAGATACGATCTGTTGTATTTTTTCATGGCTGGAATTCCACGGATGGTTTCTAAACTTTACGATTTAAACTTCATTTTACTAAATCGCAACGTTAAAAGCGGAGAGATTTCTCCGCCTAACCATGCGCCCAAGCACCAAATCATGAATATGTATGGGAAGCGGTGAGAAAGCTTGACCCTATTTTAATTTTGATGTTGGATGGACACTAGCGGTTAGTTCCACAATCCAACCACTTTATTTTGAGGAAGGGGACGGGACTGACTCATGGCTGACCTAGACGCAGCGGCGAACAGAAAAATGCTGTCTGTAACAGGAGTGAAACGTCGCTTATCTAACCTGCAGACAGTCATTTCACTAACTGACAAACAAGAATAAATAATACGTATCTCCTAATAACTTTGAGGTATGTGAATTCCTAAACGAGTTCTTTTCTATCTAACGGGAGACAAACGTAAATGGTTATGCAAATCGTTTCCATGATGAAAAGAATCTGTTAGTGTTCATTTGGCATACAGCAAACAATCACCGTGCACAGTACCAATAGAGAGATCCGTGGCGCAGTACGAATGTGAGGGTGCGCAAGCCTATAATAAGAAAGAAAGAAGGAAAGAAGGAATTTCAACGTTTCCTGAGCGCGACAAGAACGCAGCCATTAATAGAATAAATGAACACCAATTGACGCTGTTTTAATGATCACTGAAGACAGCTGTCATCCAATTTACTAGCTTGGAGGTCATTTCGTTTCTGGTAGTAAATATTTCTTGTGTTTAGTTTAGTTGGCTAGCTTGCTGCGGTGGACTGGTCGCCTATGTTAATGCTCATTTCTTTTAAAAGCGCATCAGCTGATTTTAAGTTATTTCCGCTTTTATTAAAACTACTACACATGATCTTGCTGGAAAGAGTTGGGTAATGCCACGGAAAATTAAAAAAAAAGCATAAACAGTGTCACATAACAACTATGAGGAACTGGGTCTCAAAATTTGATTCACTTGCTGGAAAATTTATTGATTAGAATTAAGTGGCGGCTCAGAATTTACGAAAATCTGCTACGTTACTGCGTTGAGTACTTGGAGGTTTTCACGGAAATGACTAATCTGACAAAGTGATTCTGGCTTCCTCTGCAATTACAAATGTCTGTTCATCCGTGCAATCATAATGAACGAACAACACCACGGAAGCTCTGCTACTCAGCGAGATGCGGTCCATATGTGGCAAGTCCTTAACCCTGACACAGCGTGGACCACAATCGAACTTCGACTACAGAACAGTATCAGACTTCGCGTTACTGGGACCAGATTAGCATTTACGATATAATAGATATAATCAAATTACACCCCCTGCGCCATTTTCCTAATTCCCAACAACAACAGCGTTACTAATTTGATGCGGGGCACACAATGACCACATACAGAACGCATTAACCACAGAACTTACCACAGCCTATTTGTTAGGTCTATTAAGTAAAGCGATACATTATACAATTAATGGCTTTTAATTACTTAAATAAAGGTATGAGTATTTGCTAATTTATTCTTTGTAAGTGTATACAAGTAACCACAACTGAAACGGTATATGCGTAAGCCTATGTCCTTCCACAAACCTCATACAGCAGTGAACAGATTAACAGAAATTTATTAAGATTATACTCACAGAATAAAACTGTAAATATAGTGAATTTAATTTTGGTCCTCATACGAGCACACATCAGAATTTTATTATATTTTCTCCAACATCAAAAACTGCTCCGTAATAAAATTATTCATTAAGAATTATGCGTATTTCTATAAGTAAAAATAATCACTGTTCTGTCGCACATGTTATGGAGAAGTTAATAACTACAAGTAAAAGTGTATAATAAAATGGAGATAGAAAGAGGTTTGATGTATGGACGTGGCTATCCCATTTGGAGGTATATTTCCTGTTACTCTGCAACATTAGGAACTAAATGTTATGTTGGAGTCATTAAGCCTCTGGTTGGCCTAAATGTAACAGTTCATGGGGGTGGGAGACAAGCAGCCATCCGGTAACCAACGTAATTACCTTCATTAGGACACTCGGCTGCCTGCCCACCCTGAATAGGAATTCTTAATACCAGTAATTGCATTTGTGAACAGTATGTTGATTCTCGCGTACACTAAACTGCAGAGTTAAAATATTATCTGTCCACTTTACGACAAACACAGGCGGAAAAGAGTTGTTTTATGTCGACACTGTGTTTTGAAACAAGAGTTTATTAATAACCTAGCAAATTTACTTCAACATTAAATTTTCCTTTTCATCATGATTTTGTTTTCGTAAGGAATTATCTAAAAGCGGCATCGTTCACCGCCATAGAAACCTAAAATCTCACATATTCTAGTTTTTGTTTCATTTTTCCTCACTGGCGGTTTTAATTATTCATAATTTTGTATAGAAATAATTTTGTTGGCCTACAACTTGCAAAAATAACAAGAGTTTATCCTAATACACAAACCCATGAAGCTCTTACGATAACTGACACGTGAGATATATGCACTTTGTCAGTTATTTTAATCTCACTGCAACACACTTACCTTGGACTTCTTATTCACGTTTTATTATCAACTGACTTAAATACTTTATCCTCTAAAGCCACATCTGAATCAGAACTTATTCAAGTCTGGAATGCCACGACTGCTAAGATTTTATATATAACATTTGAGGGGGTGGAAGTTGGCGTCATCCCTCACATCGCTCTAAAGATCTCCGTCCCAGTTGTTAACTTGTGCATTAAACTGCCTGGCTAGTCTGCCAAATAAGATTAATTCTCATACACAACTTCCACAGTGTCTTCTTTTCAGTCGATGCTTTAAATAGATCCATAAATATAGTATGCCAGTCGATAATTTGATTGAAATATGCTGCACCAGCAACATTCTAACTGATAATATTTGTCTGCATGATTGAGAATAAATAATGAACCAAATACAAAAAATTATCGTGGTTAATTTTAAAATCTTACCCCGAGATTTGGATGGAAGGAGTTAGGGGAAACCACAAAAACGTCATTAGGCTAGCAGATAGCTGTATCGGAATTAATATTCAATTCAGTTTCGAGAAAGTCCGGGTTCAGACTTTAAATCTTGACTTGTTTACTTTTTAGGTGGATTTTATATAAAATAGGCGGCGATTCTGAGTCAGCCTTTGTTCATAATGGGAAGAAGACAGGGCAACACTGTACATTGTTCAGCCTATGAACTTAGTTCATGGGTCACCTTCTTACTTCAGAGGAAACTTATACGGCTTGTACAAACGAGAAAAGCAATAAATGGTAAAACAGTTTAGAAAGTTTGGAAAATAGATTTAGGCACGAAACTTGTATGAGGAATTACTTTTACAGATAGACCGGGTGGAAGCGCTTATGGGGGGGGGGGGGGGGGGGAAATTAAATTGTCATGCAGCAAGAAAGTGGAAGGACTGATAAAGGATTCAGCTTTGTAGAATTTAAAAACAATATTTCTTTACAAAAGAAAACAGTTGGCTGTATAATATTTACCACTAAATTTCTATAAATTCATAAACGTAATTAGTACAGTCCGTGGGTTTTTGCCGTTGCACGAAATATATTGAATCTTAGATTATTTTGCGGGATGGGTCTCTCACACAAACTGAAGTATTAATGTAGATATTTTTATTAGTTTAAACTGTTATGCCTCACCCTCAAATACGTACGTACGTGTATGAAATTATATTAACATAAACGCAAAATAAAGCATGTTTATTGTTAAAAATTAGCAATAATTTCAAGTATGAAAATAAAAAAAATGTTTTCAACGAACAAAATAATGGCCTATAACAGCCCGTGGGCTACGTGCTAACCTCTTCAATGTTCATGCGCCCCGACTGTTTCGGAATTATACATAACGTCGTACCCCAAATTCTCGGTTTAGAAAAGCTTTAAATGAATATCAATTAGCCAGACGTATACCAAAGTTTTATAATTCAATTAAATGCAGTTAAATGTGTTTCTACGAAATTCACATTTGTGTGTTTTTGTGGGAAAAGATTGGGACAAAATTATATCTTGAGCTTCAGCATGGAATTAGTTAAGATTTTACCCAGTCATGTAATGGCACCCCGAACAGTCGCCTCAATTTAAGTGGCATTCAGCGGACGCCGAGTTTTACACGCCTTGGCAACAAAGACATAGAAAGTGATACAATAAACATTAAAGAGAAAAAATCTAACGAATTTAATTACTTGTGGTGGGAAATGTGCTTCAGAAACCAGTAAAATTTCCTGAGACGAAATGGCAAAATACACTTAAAAAATATAACTGTTAAGGATGTTCAAATAACACTGAGTAAAACCTCATCTTTCGCAAGGATTAAAAGCCTGGACAATAAAACAATACCGAAGTTGCTGAAATACGTTTTCTGAGAATTTTAACAGGAGTTACACTCCGGAGATCCGGAAAGATTTGAATATATTTATGATTGGTAGTATGCGAAACCTCATTATGACCTCAGTTGTAGTTCACAAATACGATAACAATTAAACATTTTTTCAAGCTACATACAACTTAAAAAATCTTTATATGCACTGTTGCCAATTTCTTCCTCAGTTTCTCTGTATCTCTGGCATGCATAACCGGGTTGCAGTTAATGGCATAAAAACGTTCTATGTCCAACGCTCTTTCATGTACCCTACACTTTATTTTCAGGTTCAAACGCTTTCCCTATAGACATGAGTTTTCTCTGTATCTCATTTTCAACAACCAGCTTTGCCGACAGAAGCTAACAGTCGCTCAGCTACTATGAAACCGGAATGTACACCAGTCTTGCCAACAGCCACTGTGCATATCCTGAACCAAAATAACCCAGTTCACATTCTGATACCATATTTTTAAGATTTGCCAATATTTTATTTAAAGTTCATTTTAATTATAAAGACCATGTATCTATGATTATTTTGAGACTAATTTTTAAATAATTACTTTACATTTAATATACAAAGTGTACCGCCATAATAATTCGTGTCCCTTTAAACAATGGTAATGTTATGGCCGGAAAGTCTCCTTTCGTGACAATAAACCATTCGGGTTAGTCTGTGCAACCACCACTAGGGTGACTGAATAACATATAGCTTAGGCAGACGCCACGGTTTCCCCGTTGATCTCAATCTGCCCTTACATTTTAACAAATAAGCCTACAGGAAACACAATTTCTACATCAAGTCCTTCATTCTCTATATCAGACATAATGTAAGAATAGATGTCACAAACTTTTTAACAAATTTCAATGCAAAAATGGTATTGTGATAAGGTTTCTTGTATTACTCCAGCTTTTGTATAAAACTGAATTTAATGGAACGCTGGGTCACAGTAAATGGCAGGTTATCTCAGTCAATATAGTAACTGATTACGCCTGCATGGCATGGGTTCGATTCAAGACAGGAGCAGGGATTTTGTAGGTGTTGCTGTGCTAGTGTGTGACTTAGCCCTTTCTCTCATTTCTTGATTCCAAGCGCACGATAGCAGTATTAGACATTCAATCATAACCACCGCACGCAAAAAATGACGGCTTGTATCCGTGATAAAAACACTGTGTAGGTACCGTATTACATTGAACATAATAATTATGTGGACAACGCATTTTTATTAAGAAATCACTTTATGCAGAAACGCCCATGAAAGTAGACAACATTGAAACTACTAAAAACTTTACAGAAATCAAATAATTTTGCTCCCCATTTCAGATCTCTCGACTGAATAAGAAATGTGGCAGGAATTTCCGTGGTTTTCTTCAGTGTTCTCAGGTGAAAGAACACATTGTCTTTCCTCAGAAAGTTACCTCGTTCTGACCATAATGGTGTATCAGTAACGTCCCACAGATGAGTTCGATATCTGGACCTACTCGGTTCGAATGTCGGCAGACAGGTTATTCGACGTTTTTGTCTGTATCTCCATGCTAATGGCAAGATAGAACATCAACTACGCTACGACCACCCCCTCAATATCCTTGACTATGCCACTCGTTCCATCTAATTCTAGCAGCGTCGATACACTTTACTATCGTCGTTCCATCTAATTCTAGCAGCGTCGATACAAACATAAGAATCGATATTATTTTTTTATACGGAGAAATAAGGACAGACGCTCTAACAAAACTGCTGATCGTTAAAAGGACGTGGCCGCCCTCACTAACACCGATTTATCTGCACAGCCTACTTTAGGGTAATTAGCTATACAACTCCATGGAGGAGAATCCTTTAAAAGCTGATAACAGCTCAGATGGTCAAGAAATTCTCCGTCTTTTAATGATACTCTAAGGTCCATTAACCTGGTCAGAAGACCCTATCCTGACCCAACTAAATCCAATCAACATCCTCATATATTCCTTTAAGAGTCGCTTTAATATTATCCTCCAATCTAAGCCTAGGTCTTTCAGTGGTATTTTCCTTTAAGTAGCTTAAGACCTCATATTGTTACGTAAACAAGAAATATTTATACCGTAGAAACTTGGATTCACATTCAAAGAGATTACTACATACATGAAGAGATGGGAAGATCATGTAAATGGTATGGCCGAGAAGGATTCCGAATTATAAACCTTAACTGGAGAAAAGACAGATGTTTAGAAGATGATTTTGAAGCCGACACAGGAATTAATTTATCTAATCTATAAAGTCAAGGAATAGATGTTAGTATTTCTATTACTCTGTAACAAGTTACTACTTAATTCTCAATAATGACACGAGATTGTCAGCTGAGAGTTTTGCCACGGAATGAAATTACGTGCATCAGATATCAATGAATAGATTTACACGCGCTCGGACGAGGCTATGAAGTAATCACATTTGCTTGAAGCATTTGATTATTACTTTTAGTTCTTGTCGTCTTTTCTCGTTATAATTACTACTACGAAGATTATTTTATTCTTAACTAACACGTAACTTGGTCAGATTTAGGATCTGAAGATTATTTTATTCTTACCCAACACGTAACTTGGTCAGATTTAGGATCACAATAATAAATTTGTGTGCAGAAATGAATATAGCAGCTGGAGGTGTAAATGCACGTTCCGTGTTCTTTTAATCGTACTGAGTCGTGTACTGGAACCACCTGACGACTGTATTGAACTAATAATAGAAATATTGTACACTTTGAGTGGTTTAAAAATTAAATGTTTTGCTTTTGTTGACTTTACGAAAGTAAACAACTTCTGTTGATTAAAACGATGTAAATATTTTACAGCATTAATGGAATACTTAAACAGCGATTGACGGAACACAGAAGTCTACTCTGCAATCTGCCTTCGTTATACTTTGTAATTCTCCTACTTTCTGCTTTGATTAATTTGTTTGTTGGCTACATTGGAAATATAAGGAGACGCAGGTGAAATAAATTGCAAGGCAACATTAAATTAGAACTCACTTAACATTCTGGAATTGAAAGCAGTACGTCTAACTATTAGCAGTTTGATGCGCAATACAAAAACAGCACAGAATATTACAATAATCACCTTATTTAGACTGATCGATGAATGGGTGAATAAATGCATAGATTCTTGGGTAACTGAGTGCGTCGATGCATGGACGGTTGAATGAATGATGGCATGGATGAATATATGGACGAATGCATGAATGAATAAGAAGTTATATTTCCCGCATTAATAATTTCAACAAGAAGTGACATTTGAAGTTCTCGCGGTGTTGAAGATGTTATTGGACTTCTGGGCTGTAACGCCCTAGATTCGGAGCCATCTTGAACCTTCAGATTTTTCGACTAAAATGTTATATGCATTTCTTATTTCCCCCACGCATGCATGATATTCATACGCCATGGCAAAAACATCTTCAGACATTAATTTCACATGTCGGTTATTTGAACCCAATAACAAACACAAAGATATTAACTTCCCAACTCTCTTTTTAACGTGGAAAAACACTTATTTTTCTGCCATACTTCAAACAACTTTATAAAATACACCGTATAGTAAGAGTACTTCGGCGAGAATCGATCCATTTCAAGTCCTCTAGAAATAACACTGAAATACATCCATACCCGGAGTGGGATTTGAACTCTGCGACGCCAGTATTCGAGCAGCCAAAGACAGCGTTCGTGGTTTGTTTATCAAACAGTATAAACTGCCGATTAAAGCCAGAACTCTGAATTCGGAAGCTCCAAAGCCTTCGCTCACAGAGTGCTGAAACGTGGATACACCAGTTTTTGTATGTGACGTTGATAGCTAGTATTTTCCGCACTGTTTGCCTTGGCGTCTTGAAGAAGATGAAGCCGAAGGAAGTTTTAGTACGGTACGCTCTGCGCACTCTCTGCCAAGTAGGTTACTACCGTCAAAATATTATTTCTCCGTCGTGCGCTTGCTATGAGCGGCGTACACGAGTAAAAAATGGGGCGAATGTTATTGGATAGGCTGATAACTTCTTTCCCGTCCCGTTGTATAAACCATGGCGGAACGAGCCGAGCCAAAATAATTTCTAAAAATTGCAGATGCCAAGTAAACTGGCGTGGATAATATTAGGAATTGGGAGATTTTTTGTCCTCGTTTATCCTCGCTAGGCAGTTGCGCACACTCGTGACATGCTTAACTGAGTTCCAAAAGCTACCGACCAACCAAAGATTTTCGCATTCTTCAGTTACATGCGTTCCAATGTGAAGTGTGCTTACTGGTACGTTGGACCATTGGTATTCAAACTTTGTTGTTCGTGTACCCCCAGATATAATTTCTCTTCAACTTTGTACCCCCAAAGTTGTTGGTGTATAATTCAAGTTATACATAATCTATATCTAAAATAAATTAAATAAATTACATTACTGATTATTCAGTGTTTATCATAAAATATTTTTTTTAAATTTCACGTACCCCGTAAGATGTCTTCGCGTACCCCCGGGGGTACGCGTACCCCAGGTTGTATACCACTGCGTTGGACTACAGGGAGGTGTATGGATGACGGCAGAAACCCTCTGCAGTCAGTCTGCAGTACCTCTACCCTACTCTCTCCGTCTCTCTCAGCCTGCGGGGTATTCCTGCAGAAGGTTACATAGGACAGGGTGCGGAAACAATGCCAGGACAGTGTCAACCAGAAGCCGAGCTCGCAACCTTTTGTTTGCAGCGCAGCAAATACGTAGTGCATAAGTATCATAAGCATCTAAATGACTCTAGACGTAGTTTTTATACCTTCACAGCAAAGTTCCCTTGCTAGAGATTTGTAAACTAACGCACAATGGTAATATCACTTTTGTCCAGCAGTCTAGACCAGTGGTATTCAACCTGTGGTACGCGTACACCCGAGGGTACGCGTAGACATCTATAGGGTACGTGAAATTTAAAAAAATATATATTATTTTATGATAAACACTTAATAATCAGTAATGTAATTTATTTAATTTATTTTAGATGTAGATTATATACTATGTATAACTTGAATTACACACCAACAACTTTGGGGGTACAAATTTGAAAAGAAATTTTGTCTGGGGGTACGCGAACAAAAAAGGTTGAATACCACTGGTCTAGACGAATACGATACGAATAATGAACCTTCTCGTTGTGCTTTTTCTATACGTCCTCATTTTATTTACTCTTTCTTGGGCCAAACTATTTTCCTCAGTACTTCGTCCTCTCACATTTACATGAACGAAGTACACGCTTCGACTTCGAAATGGATCTAAGACTAACAGGTTACGAAGGTGAGGATTTGACTGAACTGACTCAGGACTGGATCTAATGTGAGACTTCGGTGAACAGAGTAATATCATTTAGCTTCTTTAAACCAAGGAAATTATTGCCCGACTCCGTAATTACCATGTTTCAAAGAAGGCCCTATACCAAGGAAGTCTGCTATTCTTTACAAGCGCTGTGTATAACCTCGCGGGAACAAAGACTTCCGACGGCCTTTCAATGAGAGGGACAACCAAGTTAATGGCTCGTGCTTCTGGGTGAAATAAGAACTACGTTCGGTTGCAATGATATCGCGATCTGCGTGGTGGAAGTCCGACGGCGATCAGCAGCTATTTTAACAAGCGGTCGCATCTTCCCCTCGTACAGTAGCTTCCCCAAAACAGTTATAGTATTATTGCTAAGTAGTCTCAGTTGAACCGACTTGCGAAGGTGCAGGTATTCCGCAAGAAACTGATTTCATACTCGTCTAGAAATTCGTGACCCTAGGAAACAAACGCCTACTTCCGTCTAGTTTCACGCCAGTCTACTACCATACTTTCAGCTACAGGCTACGTATTTATAATATCCCCTCCCTCGTTCCTTCTCACTCCGCCCTCCTCGTAATCCAAGTCACAACCTCATACAGTAAATTTATGATTAAAAAAATGGACACTCTTGGAGATTTCTGTACCCGTCTCCAATACAAATGTTCACGGGAAGTAAGTCAGTTCCTCTGAATAAACTAACTCCATATAACATAGTCTTTGAGCAACTGATAGTCATATAGCTGGTCAAAAAATTCCGTCTCTTATGGGACCCAAAAGTTCATTACTGCATTCTCAAGAGCACGTCAATTGCCCCTTCGCCGAGGTAAATTCACTCAGCTTTCCACCTTGCTTTAAAGCAGTGTTTTTCAACAGAGGGTCCGTTTACACCTAGGGGTCAAGGGTCGGCGAGTTGAGTGGATTCAGTCGTTTATTTATTTATTTATTTTTGATGTCATATTGCTACGGGTCCGCGAGTTGAGTAGATTCTAGTCGTTTATTTATTTTTGATGTCATATTGCTAAGAAGTTTAAAGCTTTTTATCACATTGGCGTAAGAAAAAAAACATGAAGAAGCTATGTCTTACGTTCACACTTTAGCTAGTCTATATTCTGTTTAACCAAAATATGTAAGATAATTTTGAGGATAGGTTCCGCGGCACGAGAAATGTTGAGAAACACTATTTAAATGATCAAGACGTTCTAAAAAGCCAAGTAACTCATGAAAAATTACCTTATTACACGTGAGGAACGCCCTGGATCGAAGTGAATTTGGAGTAACGGATTTAGGCGTACGTAACACACATCACACACGCGCGATAGACTAAGCTCGTTTGTAAATAGAATCACTTTGAATTGACATGGAATCGACAAACAGGTGTTCCCAAGGAGTCACGAATATTTAATACGAGTAACTGCCGTTTGAGGAGTTCGCGGAAGGACGAGCAAACATGGAAGGCTTGCTGTGACGTGGCTACTGACGTATTCCACTGAACAAGAAAGAATCGGTGAATGAACCGAACGTCATAGACTGATTACGACACCAAACGTCAAGGTTAAACTAAATTATTTATTGTGACCCAGTTTTACAGCAGATCTATAAAGATACAACGGCCGAGATACTTAAACTTCCTGTCCGAAAACAACCGTCTAATTTTAAAGCTGTGCTAAGTAGATCCAGCGACACAACGTTGCATCAGTCTTCAGGATGAGACGGAGGGAGCGGCCTCTAGATATGGAGCAAAACTGCAAATGTACTGGAATAAGCAGCCTGGACATCCGACAAGAGATATTTCTCCAACTTATAGGTTGGGTGGGCTGCTAACGAACAGCTCCTACGATCGGACTCATTAGAAGGCGAAAGTGACTTGTCAAGAATTACCCAGAATGCTCGAAAAACTTTATAGATGTGTGGTGTATATTAAAGTTCACTGACACCTTAACAATTCTATATTACATCTACACGACAGTAAAACTTTTATTTATGATTCACATCAACCTATCGAAAATGTACGTGAGAGAATACAGTCGACTTGACAGTAATCATATAAAAACGAGTGAACTAAGAACATAACCAGCGTTAAATAAATATATAAATTTTTTGACTATACTAAGAACCGATGGGATGCAGAGCCGTTGTACTCGAAATTACAATTCCACTAGGGGTCTGCGGCATCAAAGAGTTAAAATATTCACAAGTATCTGAAGTAGTTGGCTGTTTACATTTATCTCGGTCTCTGTGAATGTGAAATGGTTGTAAAATGTTACATATGGGGCAACGTCATATATGCTGTTAACTACTGATATCGCAATAGAAATAAGAGTATTTATTTACTCATTACTGCAGTATGCGTCATCTGAATCATAACCAAATTAGGTGGGACATTACAAGTGACATTCGTGTGTTTCGAATTCTGGCTAGAAAATGCTACAAACAAGTCAAATTATGGGTATGACGTCACATTTGTGTGTATTTAGTTATTGCGTATTTAATGACGCCTTCAGTAACTCAGATTATAATCGCCTTACTCGACGCCATACAATTATATAGCGTCGTTTAAGACAATGTGGGTGTATGTGTGTAGGTATTGCCGTACTAAATTTTTTACCATGTTAATTAATTTTTCCGAAACTTCGTACGAAAATCACACAATTTTCTTAATTTAAAACGCTGTTAGTGTGTATCAACGGAAGTTAAAGTCTTAAGTAACTACGGATACATTATACAGACAAAAATGTACTCATATAAACAAAAACTAGAATTAAAATAGTCTTAACTTACAATCCGTAGGCCTACGTCACCTCACTCTGAAATAAACTGCACAGTAAAGAAACCTGAAATTTCATGAAGCCTAACTTATTGATAAATTTCCGTGTATTTTTTCGTTGCAGTCAATAAACTTTCTTCAGGAGGAAGAAATAAATTACTTTTTAACGAATTTTTTAGAGACTGTGACCTACTGCGTGTAGGATGAAAGAACGAACACGCCGAGACTGGAATCTGGCAGCATCAAACATGAAAAAGCGACTACACGAACTGCGTCACTTGCACAATTTGACTCTTGCTTATAATGCGGATGAAGAGAAAGCAGCAGATGAAAGGAAGGGT
Organism: Zootermopsis nevadensis; assembly: GCF_000696155.1. The sequence continues at coordinate 1,002,574 of NW_019059928.1, forward strand.
ATGATGAAACGCTAAAAGCAGCCAAAGATTTCAGGAACAGAAAGAGGAAAATAGATGGAAATGAAGTCGAGACATTGATAACAAAGCATATGGGAGTTTTCGATATGCATCGTCACGAGTTTAATGAAGTAACATAGGAATTATTAAACGTTCAAAAGGTGATAAATTAATGTAGTCTATTCTAGTCTTTCAGAGATGAAACTACATAAAAACAGAATTTTTGCAACAACTAGCAACTCTGTCACTTATTCAGATACAGAAATAAAATAGAACCGAGCTTGACAAGTGAGACATAGTAATTAATTAAATATGTAAATTTGCAAAACACATTTTAGAAGGAAACAAACGAATAAACTTGTTTATGGAAGAAACGTAAATTACTCATGCAAATATATGAAACCGTCAAACACAAGTACATCTTAATATTTTATTTAACTCGATACATTTCGTTAATGGGAATTTCTGTGTCGAAATGTTCTTCCACGTTAAAGTTTCCATTAATTATTAGTTCTATTAATTCATTCATTGCTGTTTTCTGTATCTTCACTCATTGTTCTTGCTTTGGATTTCTTTGCAGTATACTCTCTTTTATATCAGCAACCTTTAACAGTTTAAGTTCAGACTATAACCATATATTTATCTTCAAAACTGTTCGGACTAACCGCTATACTGTGCTGTTTAATTTTTCGTATTTTTGTTTGTGAATACTTACTTCTGAAACATCTGTTTATTTTTGTATTGCTCACTGCATCCGTTAATTTGAGTCCCTTTTATACCATGTACTAACCTGTAAAATTTAACGTTATTTCGAGAAAGTGAGTAATCCACTTCGAATAAACTTTTTCATTCTTGTTTTGAGACAATTTTTGGGTCTCCTGTAATTAGCACCATTTCTGTAAAGCATGGATTTGTTGTATCTCACGAAAATGCCGATAAAGTACGATGCCCCTTAATGGCAGAGGCATTCCTTTGTAACCAACAGACTTAACTTCTGAAGTCAAAAGTTTTAATTGGAAGCAAAAACAGAAGACTTGTTGCTGCCATAACTGAAACTCTTTTTGTTGAAAACGAAGAAGACGGAAGTGAAAAAGAATTTCTTAATGATTTAATCCAATTTATTATGAAGATATGATGAGCTACGTAAGTAATGTTAATTAAATTTTAATTAGTCTTACGTTGCTTTTCTTTTCTTTTCCACATAGAAATTGTCGCGTGAAAGTTTCAAAACTATCTTCCGCTTCAAAGGAACCTGGAAGCTGAGAATACCATCACCTTGCTACCTAAATTAACATTCCTTTAAGACTTCTGATATACTTTCTTGCACTGAATACTGTTTATAATGAAATGAGAGCTCACCATCAGATAATCAGTGCCTTAATGAATTGTGAATTATACTTTACGCACTCGCTCTAACGCGAAATATATGGCATCAAACTGACATGGTTGCCTGTCAACTACACACAAGAATGATCACACAGATGGTCTGCGGTAACTCGATAATCGAGTTCGATTCTCTGCACCATTACTAGTTATCATGAAAGGTGTATACCAAGAGACTAAAACGCTTTGTATGTAAATAAAATGTAAGCTTAATTTGAAGAAAAATTTAAATTGCATTTTTACTTCCTTCTCTGAAGTTATGGTGTTCGTCGTCTCTAAATTAAATTAGTGTCTCAGTCGGCTACAGGACTCTTCATTCTCTCTCAGCCAGCTGCAAAGTGACACTGAGACGGAGAGCCGGAAAGGATTTTGTTTCCATATACACACACATCCGTTTGCCAAAGAACTGAAAGGGTACAATTGTGGTGCACGTGAATTATTCAGCTTGCTGCTTCAAAAAGAAAACGAGTACAGAGGGAAATGAAAGAGATGCAGTTGTGGTGTTAGAAAGATGCCCGTGAAGTGATGGAAAGATCAGAGATGCAAATATGTAGACAGAAACAAGCGGAGAAGCATACGAAGTGTGGGTTTAATACGCACATGAAGGCACAGATTTCAAAGAATAAAGAGAAAGACACGAAGACTGTCACACTCAGAACACGAAATTCTTGCTTTTATATTAAAGTCGTGTATTGTACAATTCTGATCTTTATACATGGCGACATATTAGTATCACAAAGACGTTGTTTACTTCATATTTTGACACAGAACTTGTCTGTTTGCTGTTTTATTATTACGTCGCTCAAATCGACGCTAATTAAATTGTGCAGATGAAAGCACGTCCTTAATTAATCCGAAAATCAATTTATAGTTCAAATATTAACATACAGTACGACTGTTAAGTTGGAGATACATTGTTCACTTAATATAGTTCGATTGTTACTATATATAGCATCTGCACACGAAGAAAAGTCTAGTTCGTAACTTAAAAACATTTGATAAGTAATATCCCACACATGGATTCTTTATCTGGCATAAATATTACCATGCAGACTGTGGCCTTGTAGGTTGTAACGCTGCTCAGACTTTTAGGTAGTGTCCGACGTTTAGAAGGAATACATCGCATCCATCTTCAGGGTTGTCTACTGTTAATGTTAATCTCGGAAATTTCTTCTCTGACGCTTCTACACGAATCTTACTTTTTTCTGAAATTATACATATTTCGCTATAATATAGCCTACACATCCTGGTGTAGCCATGCTTTACATAACTTAAGTCCGGATTCTATGCAAGTTTTGTGTTTTAGTGTAAGCGTTACTGACCCATACATACTATTAAATATATCTTGTCATTGATTTCACCCACATCTGTTTCTAATTTCCTGTCAAACTCCATTATTCCTTTTTTATACTCTTGAGAAGGATTTTTAAAGAGGCGGATATCATTCATCGGTCATAAAATACTAGGTACTGTCACTTCCTTTGAATTATTAATAGGAAATGGTCGTGGCCTGCTTCAAGATACGTTACCGCCGTCTCCTGCAAGAACTTCGGCAATCCACGAAAATCTCAGCTTTTTTCAATCCGAGTTTAAAACTAAATGCTAGTCAGACGCGTTACCCATGCTATAATCTGTTCGGTGGACGAATTTTAAAAGCCACATTGTAGGTTTCTAAAGAGTTATTCTTCTCAGTTTAACATAACTTCTTTTTCATAGCCTGAAATCTTACTTACATTACCCAACACACTGTTCTGTTCCGAACCAAAATGACGGGACATAATCGTAAATTACCTTGAAGGTAGGGAGAAAGGGATTTAGGTACATATGAAGTCAGTAAGGTGGTGGTAGCAGAGCCCAAATCTCAATTCCATCTACTTACAAAACAGACGTAGACATTAAAGCTAGCTATGAGCGAAACTGCTGCTATCTACACGAGACGCAAACAGCCACATGAATTTAGTGCAACAGCGTCTTAGGTATATTAAGTTTAATCCCTTGATTGAAAGTGAAAAAATCTCTCGAAAGCGAATGCACTGCTGATAAATTCGTGTCATTCAATTCCATTACTGCTGGTCTAACTGGATGATAAAATGCACAGGAAAGAACTGATAATGTCTGTTTCCCTTCAAATGATTCATTCTATAGAGTTAACCAGAAAAAATTATAAATGAACATAGCTACAATTTAGTGATCCAATTTACTACATATTTTCCATTAGTACAAGTTCCGACTGTTTACATTTGACAAATTAAATAACTTAGTTTTGCACCATTATCATGTTCGTAACTTAAACAAAAGCCTGTGAAAATGTTCTATACCAGTTTTATACCTATGTCTCTATGTTTTATAACAAGTGGTTGATTAATTTTCAGCATTCAGACACGGAATTAAATGCGCCTACATTTATGCAATATTTCGCTATTTTCCATTGAAATATAGCGTCAGGCAGAAATCACATAACTTTATAAGATTATTACACATAAATTTCAGGCCCGTGCTTTCGTTCTTATGCTTCCAATCTCAGGAGTTCGAACCAGAGCCATGTTGATATTATTCATAACAAGAATTCAGTGCATTAAGACAGGTAACTGTAAATTAAATCATAATTAGCCAACTCCTTCTGACTTCTACAAGAAACTTCAAGAAGTCGCTAATAGCAGGAGTTGGCCTTAGGGTTTAATGACTCTGGCCTTTATATTCATAAATAGAAAGGTCACTTTGCAGGACACTGATCGAGAATGCATCACACTGTACCTCATACAGCTGCATCGCGCCAACGAATCCGAAGACCGTAGTCTATGTATTTAAAACGTCACTGTACCACGTGTTTAAATATTTCTCTGTACACAATCTGCTGTCTTAAGAATTGTTCATAAGCCACTTAACGAAGCTAAAAGAACTGTAAATGTTCATACGCACAAGCACTAAAATATTCAGAAACATTATTTTACCTGTTATTTTCCGTAACTATGGCACTTGTCTATCACAGTAAAGGAAGAACGTACATTCAGTATAGTTGTGAACAAATTGTTACAAAGGATATTTAGAACAACGGAAATAATAGAGCTATGGAGAAAAAAACATGATGCTGAGATTCAAAATTCTTACTCTAACCTAACATTGTTAACATAGGAGTATATGGGGATGTTAAAATGGATCTGATAAAAATGAGTCACGTAGTTGGGCTCTAGATTGAACTAGTTCATTATGTGGCTTAATTGCGGAATTTTGTACATGGTAAAATATTTCCGTGTTTCTAAAAGCAAAAATTCCCTTTACTGGGTAAATAATTATTGAATTTTCCAACTGTATCGTCTATGAGAGAGGTAGTTAACAAATAGATTACCTGCAGAAATTATAAGCGAAGAAGCATTTTTTAAAAATATTTTGTTTTTTAACTAAGCCTATATGAAAAATAATTTTGCCTGCATTCAGCGGAGCATCTTACTTTTGATTTTTAACGGTTATTTCCTTACTAATCCTTCGGAGCAGATTTATTTTCAAGGAGTCGACAGTCGCCCAGTTAGACGACGAACCCGAAGGCTCATTGATGTGTTCACAAGAGCCTACATTCACAGATCTGTACATTAAATAATGAAATATCAAAAGAAATTAGGGCTACAGAAACCCTATATAATAGCAAATTTTGAACTCCCATTTCACATAAGCCCGTCATCCCCACATGTTTGTATAATGTGGATTGCTTCCAAATAACGCACCTTCCTTCGGAAAGTAGCATTGCTCAGTGAAACTACAAACACTAGGCTGGAAGATCTGAAGTGACGAGGGGAATATTGGCCTTCACGCCACGTTTGAAGAGCAATGGCCATGAACTTCAACATGCTGGTGCGATGACACGCTTGACGTGTTGTACAATCCAAAACGCGTGGTATCCGCCTCAACTAATGTAAACAAACAGGTTAGACTGGCCTCTTGTACCGATGTCATACAGTCTGACAGTGAGAGTTATGGCGAGCAACGAAGCCTTAGCGCTATTAGGAAGCTTTTCCTTCCCACATCACTGAAATGATTAATTGATTTACTGATTCTCAGATTTACAGTCGATTTCACTGCATGGTTTTCTGGTTGTCACATCAAGAAACTGGAATCAGAATTTAAATTGTTTGAAATTAAAGATACTTTCGTTTTAGTATTGAAATTCAAGTTACAATTCAATTAACATGAGGAACAACATTTCAATGAATTTGTTAATATAGAAAAGTTTCGTGGCGTCACACTGGAAACTTCTACTGCCATTCCTACCATTATTAACCAGTACCATATTGGAATTTTTGAAACATGGAATTTCAAAATTTCGCCCTATTGACATGCATAGTATGTAATTCTTACTGAGTACAATACAAATTAACCTTGCCATTACAATACACGTAAACACATGTATACATTATAAACGTGCACACATTCATACATAAAACAAGAGACAGAATGCGATGAATTGAATGATTCTGTTCTACAGAGGAGAACTTAAAATAATGTATCAAGATTTGTATTTTCCACCATTCTCTAAACGTCGATAGGAAATTTCTGTTTGTGGAAATACTCTTATTCTGATCAAACATTACTAGCAGCAGTTAAAAATGCTTCCGAGTTCTAAAGCCGGAACGTTTACCATGAAAACGGAGACAGTATGATCCTCCGGAACATCGGGAACTTCGTCACTCCCCTTACAATATACCGAATATTGCATGTGGATGGCTATGAAAACCTACAACTCTACAGAAAAAGACGTGTTTTACCTAGGTTCTAACAATTTTTAAATAAATTTTTGTCTGAATAAAAAGTACAAGTGCGCCACATGGAATTTCGTGTGCACCACAGCACTGGTGTACCTAACAGTGCAGATTTGCTTTTCTATCTCTAAAATTGCTTCTGAATTAGTTGTTAAGAGTAAAGATGCAACACTTCTATTTGCAGACTCTTTTATTGCCACACTTTCTGGCACTAGGCTGCGTAGGCCACGTGAGCGAGTGAGTTGGTAGCGTGACTCATAAATAACTGGATCTGGCTACCGAGGATATCGTTTTTCATAGTTCTCTCTCAGTCCTTCCTTAAAAATACAGAGATGGTGCCTCGAAGCAGGTTGTTACTACACACACACACACATTCATTCCCATTTATTGCTTACAATCATTTGTATCACGCCACTGTAATTCGCATAAAGCCAGTATTTGATCTAGCGTCACAAAATAATCGAAAGACCAAACATGTGCATATACCAATAATCCGTTCCTTTGTCACATATTTAGCTGACTTTATCCTGCAAGTGAAAAGCGGGGTGAATGGAAAAATGGTTTCTGCTAAATGAAATGACATCGCTTGCTTCCTCGCTGTATTACACGAGGCTTCAAATGGAACAACGCACTGGTTTACAAAGGGACTGTGTGGTGAGCACTAATGTGAGAGATAAGTGGGTCTATATCCTGCAGGACGTAAACCTTGTGCGACATCCTTCTTTGTTATTGCATTACAACTTATTTTAATGTAAGATTTGAGGTTTTCACAGCGGTGAGTATGAAGATTTCTGTCTTCTGGGTTGTTGCGCTATATATAACTTGAATTATACACCAACAACTTTGGGGGTACAAAGTTGAAGAGAAATTATATCTGGGGGTACGCGAACAAAAAAGGTTGAATACCACTGGTCTAGTCCATGTTTACCAACGTTTCAGAGATCATACTGCCTCCGTCATCAGGGCGATGAATTTCAACGAGTGATTTTCATTCCAATTCTTTGACGCAGTAAGAATTGCTGGACTTTTTATTCACAGAAAGGACAAACAGCGTTTGATCAATAAAGTGTATTATATTTTGGATATGACATGACGGCTTCATGATGGTACACTTTAGCAGACGAAACACTGATCACGTGTTGCATCAACAGAGGAGCTTTACGTTAAAAGAGGCATTCAAAGAACACTTAAATGCCTGTAAATAATTCAGCTGTATTAAAAGGCTGTGAAGGAAAAGGACGAGGAATACAGAAAAGAAGAGAAAAGTTGAAGATGGATGAAGATGATGGGCGAGGAAGAAAAAGGGAAGAAGGGAGAAGCGAACGCCGAAGCATATGAAGAAAGAGAGACTATGTACGAGAAAAATGGATTGGAGCGGGAGGTGGAGAAAAAATAACGACAAGATTACAAAAGGAAATTGCCAAATTGTGGTCTTCTGTGTGATGTTGCTGTGTAGTGGTTACCAACGTTTAGGAGAAACCTACCGCCTCCACCTTCAAGGTAGATATAGAGGCGATAGGTTTCTCTAACTATACAGCAGCATACACCAGAAGGCCATATTATAAATTTTTATCGCCATGAAGATCTTAAATATCAAACAGTAAGTTCCTTTTTATGTCTCCTCTATACCTGTATTGTTTACAAAGCTGTTATGAGTCTCGAAAGGTTATGCAAGCCGCATCATATTTATAACTCAAACGTGAACATTACAGACACCAAGTACCGATTCTGAATCCTGTTCTTTTTAAGAAATTTCCAGTTACATAAATATGGTACCTCACACTGTAAAATTTATATTCGGTTCCATTCGTCAACTTTCTTCATTGTAAAATATTCCTAAGCTCTTATTAACACAAGTGATAGGACCCATTTAATAGGACATCAAACCACGAGCTATTGCAAAAACCCTCACTCCGTACTCAGGAACATACAGTTAACGTTGGCAGTACTAGGATTAGAATTTCCATGTCCTAAAATCATGTGCAATTCAAAATGGCGTGGCTTCTTTTCACAAAGTTAAACTATAAAATTAACATGCCTAATTACTCCAGAGAGAGGGAAAAAGCAGGCCTTGCCAAAGCGGGACAAATGCTAAAGAGGTAAAAACAACATGCCTAATTAAAAGTCTTTGCACGTGTGATTGCTCACACGTCCTGTTACTTTGTCATCGTCAAATACTCTACTCAGCATTCTGTCCAGTTACATTATTTAGACTTGAATTACGGAATATCTAAATCCCCATCACATTCTCATGTACCCAGTTTTAAAACGGTTGTTTTCTGAGTGATGATGTGTAAATTTTGCGGGAGATTGCTTTCAGTTGCAGTGTAAACACAAGTTAAGGAATAATTTTTGATCGATGCACGACTCCTGGTTGTTTCATTCGCGCATAAGCAGCTCGAGGATTTGCGGAAAGTAAGACACATCGTGCATGCGGTATTTTGAAGCATTAGGTCGTGTCGTGTTTTAAGACCCTCTTCCGGTAGAAACCTGGAAGAAATAATACTTCCAGGGCATCCAACGTCACTAATGTATTAATGGTTTTGGTGTCTTTAAATGAAACGATGAGACTGTGCTTTGTAATCGGCTACGACAATCTTCATCAAGTCCTAAGTACCATTTATAATAATCTTCCCCTCTCATAAGCATTATAATCTCGCAACTGAAAAATAATAACAAAATTATCGTGTTAACATTATCAACACATTTCACCGGAAACTTAGAATTGAAATAAACCGTTACTAAGACAGTAACAGGAGAAGTGAGAGGTGTAGTAGAAAATTTAGTTTTATTTAATTGGCTGTTAGTGAGTTCTCATTACGCCACTAAAACTGAGAGACGCATACCACGCAATACGTTTTAATTGTATATTCATATCTATACTAATTTGCTTTATGAGATAACTGTAGCTGGACGTTGCTGAAATTAATTATTTCAGAAATAGTTATCTTATCATTAAAATTTCTTTTCGTGTTTTCTCAAGCATAAAAATCAGATGTAATGCGCTCCTACATTTTAAAGTGACTTAGAAGAGGGCGCACAGAAGAATATTTGGATGTAAGACAGAGACGAAACAACAAACGGAGAACTACGTTGCGTGGTGAAAAACATAATTTGTACTCTTCATCAAATACTATTAGAGTAATCAAAACAAGATGGATTGGATGGCTAAAAATTTTGAAAGGAAGCTACAACATGCATCTGGTCTTAAATAAATATGTGAGAATTTGTTCTGGATTTAAATTACTCTGTGGCGTGATTTTGTTAAGACGTCGGCGAACCTTCGGTTTCCACATGCGGCGAACGATGTTAAATTTCGGTTAATGTATTTTATATTAACCGATTCATGACAACAGTTTAATGGACTAATAGTAACTTAGCTAATCAAGAAATACCCTGCCTTTATAGGGAAAATTAACAATTATTTATTAATCGTTATTTGTAGAAAGTAGCTACTCGATTAGAATTTTTAATCTGTTGATATTCCCTGTTGCGATACTCCGGACACATTGTTTATTGACGCGGTGTATCCGTTTTACCTGCAGCACAAACAATGCCTTGGTCGCTTATGCAAATAGACGCACGCAGCCACTGTGTACAGAATCCCCGTAACAGCAGATGCTGCACCCTCGACCCCAATCTCTCTCCAGCCACAACACCCCCGTCGTCACGCGGAGAAACACACGTGTTTCAGACAGCCGTCCACAGACTGCAAGATAATGTCGGGTGAACGATGGTTATGTTGTTACTTTATGATTCTATGTGAGAACTGTACAGCACATGAATCGCGAAATGACTGAAAGATAAATCGAGAAGGAAGTGAGCAGTGGTCGAGGTTTATTTTAAACAGACTATCTCTGTATTTGCCTTCTTGGGATTTATAAATCCATGATTATGTTTACTGCAATAGATGGTCCTCTAACAGGATTTGTACTACACACTTCCTGAATGCATGTCTTGAATTTTCGCTTTAAATTTTTGGCGTAATTAAATACTATTTATCAACTGTCTGAATGAGATGATAACTGGGTAATAAATGGCGAACAATGTGTGCGTTTTCCTCATCATACCCATCACAGAGTCCTAGTACGTACATCACCTCCGCAACTACATAACGTCGATAAACAACGTATGACTCAATAATTAATTTAGGACAGGTATTTAAATCTCCACTATATACAGGTATATACAGTTATGAAACATAAATTTGTATGCTATTAACAGATTATGATGATGACGAAAAGCGATAGTGTGACTGCTTTCATTATGGAGAACAGCACCATCAAAGATAAAATTAAATTTCTTGTTCCTATCTTGCAGTAGACGCTAAACCTGAGAGTCAGCAACAATCATCTTCAATTTACCGGTTTGTGCGTTGCTATATCAGACACTCATCTTCTTCAATTACCGATGTATACACCGCAGTCATTAATAATACGCTTCATTGTGCGTGTTGCAACATTACCCAATTACGTCATTAAATTCCTGTTCAGCAGCCAAGATATTAATTCTGTATTCTATAGTCTATCAACTATGAATGCTGCTCATCTACTCCGAGATACTATGAGATGTCTTTCTTGCAATATTATCTGCATGCTAGAGCGACTTAAGGAACGAATGACGTGACGCTTTAAGCCACTTCCTTATTTCAACCAAATGGAGACGAGTATAAAATTTCTGTAAATGATCTTCGTACTTCCTTCTTAACTGGGCCACTTTTCCAACAAAAAAGAATTCCTCCCTGTCAGTTTCGGAACATACGAGGCAGCAGTGAGTCTGTCGGTCCATCCCGTCTTTAAATTACGGACTAGTAAAAGCGCCCGTTCTTTGCCTGCAGTTTTCTTCTAAAAACTGAACAGAAATAATTAAATATGGCACATGAATACAGATCTTGCAACCGTTGTCTAATGTTCTATTACTCATCGCCGTAAAGCCACCTAGCAATCATCCGGATTTGCATGGGAGTTGAGCACACTTTATTAAACAAATGTATTTACGTAGCATCACTGGTTCTGATTAAAATGTTCCAATTGTATGACATTTGAGATTGCTAGAATTATATAACTTCTTTACATAAAACTATTAGGACGCCAATTGTGAAGTTAAAGCAACACCACAGTATTAATATTGTACTTATAATAAATAACTACTTTTACCCTGTTACACGTGAATTTGTTTATCGACTACTGTGATTTTAATTAGCTTAACTAGTAACAGAAAGCATCGCCTTAAAGATGACAACTTCTCCGACACAGCAGTTCAGCGGAGTAACTTACTTGGCAGGCGCTATTTACAATTTCACAGTTTAAAACGGACTGAAAATGGATTTCAACATGTTTAGAGTAATGAGTCCGAAGACAGCTGTCTTCTAGATTGTAACGTCGTGTATTCTGGTAGAGTTTTGCCAGCGTTTTTGACGTCTGTTGTACGTGTGCACATGTCCAATGTAGAATTGCTTTATAACTGTAAATGTTCTGAAAGTAAGAAACTTAAGATTTTATCTAAAAGATCGAATGTAATCGGAATATTTTTGCAGGAAATTATAAACGGAAATGGATTATTAATTTTATCAAGACTGCATCAATGTTTTTGTTCCTGGTTGTGAAGCCGTCTGAACAACCAGCCAACAACCCAACCAATAAACCAATTCCTTATATAAGGGCAGATCTTTCGTTATATTTGTGCTGAAACACAATAGGAATGCAAGAAATATTGCATATTTTTAGCTAGGCTAACGAAATTAATACTATAACCAATTTAATAATTTAAACAAAAATTTACACATTTTAGCTTCAACAATTTAAATGAATACTAACAACTTACTGAAATACATGGATTGTGATTCACTGGTGAGGAAGGGGGGCAGGTTTGTTTCTCGTGTGCATAAAGAGGTTAAGGGGATAGAAAATAGGGGTATGCATGTTCGGGGAGGGGGGGTATTGGTGGGTTGCTGCCACTGTTCTGCTATGCGGCTATCGTCGTGGCTGACCCAGATATCATGGGATAAAGGAAAGAAAAAGAGATGGTCTGTATTAAGCCACTAGGGCAAAGAGAGAGAGAGAGAGAAAGAGAAAGTCTACCTACAGCTACACTGCACAAATCGATAGCAGCAGTACGCTAGTACCACAGCGTCCGTCAGGCCTCTCTCGATGCACAACTATTTCTAGCGTAATGTAAAAACTCCATTTGAGGGTTGTAACTGTCGTTCCTCTGCCTAATAGACCACACTGGCCCAGAGAAGAAGGGCCCTTCTTGAGAACAGGACAGCTGATCAACTACTCCATACGTTTAACGTCTTTTATGGTACATGAATTTTAATTAGTGTTCACAGGAGTCGCTACTTATCCTTCAACATCGATATTTGGTACGACGTTATTTTTTGAATGAAAAGTTACCCCCCAGACTCCGCATCTATTCAGCTATTCATCATATTACACATTAAATTTTAACGTTGAATAACGTTTATAAAATCACGGTACACTCGCCGGAAACTGTAAGAAGTAAGGTATCGCTGGTGTGTAACTTCTTCAAACGCCAATAACTCGAGACCTATGTAAGATAGAGAATATAAACCTATATGTAAATTAAGGAGTAAATAAAGGGCTTTTTTCAACATGATGTTTACTTTATTCTACAATGCATATTTTACACATTGTTGAAATAATTACCCAAAACATGTAATAACTATACCCTCGTTCCTTAACTTCAACCGCTTGCCACGTCTAAAGCGTAAGAGTTAGATCGGGACATATTGCGAGTGAAATACGTAAATAAACACGAGCTTTTCAAATTTGCAAACATATTTCAGCTAACTCTTACGGTTTAGGAGTTTTGGCCATTTATTTGGTAACAAAGAACGGTTCTAGAGTGTGTGTGTGTTTTGAGTACATGACGCAACACATAGATAAGCTGTCGGCGAATGACGTCACGTATAGATAAGATGTAAAGGTATACATTAATACGTAAATAAAATTTTATTTCAGTACAAATATACTTCTACAGTTAAACGCTTTTCAACGTTAACTAGGGAACCGTGGTTCCACTGTCAATATTTAAAAAAAAATTCCATAATTTATGTTTATATGTGGATCGACGTTTATAATTCTGACTCACTCGTAATTCGAATATTTATATGAAGCATACAATTATATCGCGTGTCTACCTACAGCTACACTGCACAAATCGATAGCAGCAGTACGCTAGTACCACAGCGTCCGTCAGGCCTCTCTCGATGCACAACTATTTCTAGCGTAATGTAAAAACTCCATTTGAGGGTTGTAACTGTCGTTCCTCTGCCTAATAGACCACACTGGCCCAGAGAAGAAGGGCCCTTCTTGAGAACAGGACAGCTGATCAACTACTCCATACGTTTAACGTCTTTTATGGTACATGAATTTTAATTAGTGTTCACAGGAGTCGCTACTTATCCTTCAACATCGATATTTGGTACGACGTTATTTTTTGAATGAAAAGTTACCCCCCAGACTCCGCATCTATTCAGCTATTCATCATATTACACATTAAATTTTAACGTTGAATAACGTTTATAAAATCACGGTACACTCGCCGGAAACTGTAAGAAGTAAGGTATCGCTGGTGTGTAACTTCTTCAAACGCCAATAACTCGAGACCTATGTAAGATAGAGAATATAAACCTATATGTAAATTAAGGAGTAAATAAAGGGCTTTTTTCAACATGATGTTTACTTTATTCTACAATGCATATTTTACACATTGTTGAAATAATTACCCAAAACATGTAATAACTATACCCTCGTTCCTTAACTTCAACCGCTTGCCACGTCTAAAGCGTAAGAGTTAGATCGGGACATATTGCGAGTGAAATACGTAAATAAACACGAGCTTTTCAAATTTGCAAACATATTTCAGCTAACTCTTACGGTTTAGGAGTTTTGGCCATTTATTTGGTAACAAAGAACGGTTCTAGAGTGTGTGTGTGTTTTGAGTACATGACGCAACACATAGATAAGCTGTCGGCGAATGACGTCACGTATAGATAAGATGTAAAGGTATACATTAATACGTAAATAAAATTTTATTTCAGTACAAATATACTTCTACAGTTAAACGCTTTTCAACGTTAACTAGGGAACCGTGGTTCCACTGTCAATATTTAAAAAAAAATTCCATAATTTATGTTTATATGTGGATCGACGTTTATAATTCTGACTCACTCGTAATTCGAATATTTATATGAAGCATACAATTATATCGCGTGACATATAAGTTTCCATTTTCCGCAGTGCTTCACAACGTTATTGTGGCTTTATCTTGCTGTTCATTATATTTGCATATATTGCTAAAGAATTTCAGGTACCTTGTCTATGTGACGTGATGTTGAGGTAGACTGCTTTCATGAGTCCATTATGTACGCCATTAACGAAGAAAGTACGGAGAACGACTTAACTTTAGTCCCACTTATCTTAAATCTCTGCAGGTCTGCTCAGAGGCAACGCACTTGTATTTCGGAGGTAATTTACTAGGTTCGAATTACACCTTGATTATCGGTTATATGGATAGTCATTACAAGCGACTATGTGGATTATACCGTTAAATAAGACATTTATTTCCAAAGTATTTTATATTCGTATTCATGATCACTCCTCTATTTTGTCTACACTTCATTGCTTAGTTAAATAAGTTGAAAACAGAACAATAAGTAACAAATTATTTCATTGTCATATCAAGTATCTTTACTGACACTAACTGTAAACAGCTGAATAAATTCCTCAGTACGAAGTTATTTAATGACTATGAACCGCATAAAGTGTAAACCACTAGAAAAATTACGAGAAACAAAAAGCTAATCATGAGTCGAGATTCAAACCCGGTACTCGCGGAAAAAATCAAAGGCATGATATTTACTTCAAAGTGTCTGCTGGATCGGCAGAGAGTTCTCCAAGACGTACAGATTCACCGTGCTTCTTGTTTCCTTGTAACTAGTACGAGTCTAGTTACATGCGACTAATGAGGATGTCCTGAGGCTGTATGTATACGGTCTGAACAGAAAACATGACGAAATGGCGTTGGCCAATGGATGGAAGAGAAATATCATAGAAGTCGATTTTACAGGCACCACATTTCATTCTCTATCAATTTTGTGCGTAAGACGTAAATCACTTTTCTTGTTATTTGTAAAATTCACATCAAAGCCTATATATAAGTAGGCAGTGTAAAGGGTTTTTCTTTAGAAATTCTCTAAATCTCAACATGAGTCTGAAGTAAATTACTGGTCATAGTGCGCAAACACTAACAAAAATTCAGTAATCCCGACACTGCAACTAACATCTTTAATCGTCACGTGGTTCACGACGGACATGACATGACAATTATGCATTTGCTTGATCGACTTCATACTTGAAAAACAGGTGCCTTTTTGTAAGAAAATATGCCCATTTACTCGTATTATTTGAGTACCTCACTGTGTAAACCACAACTGAATTCAATCACTAAACATTAACATAAGAGATTCCTTTCATTCTACTCATACAGCCAATTAAATTACTTACAATGGGACCAGAAAGACTTTGAAACTTATAACAGAATATTACACAGTTGGAAGTGAAAGATGTATATAGGACAAATGCCTTACCACCACAACCAAGAATAAAATTACAAACACTTTAAATTATTTCTCTCTTACTGACTGAATTCGGGTATCCGAACCAAATGCTAAAATGACCACACCATTTGCATTTCTCCATTAATGTCCGTTGTATACCCGGATAATGACCTTGAAAGACAAATTATTGGCTTCTGAGTAGTAGAGTACACAGCTTCTCGACCCTTCGTAACTTTCGCTTCGTATAAAAAGCTAAGCTGTAATTTGTTTAGTCGGTAGATAATTCGAATTTGTAATACTAAAAATTGTTTAAACCTGAAACTTCATGATATCTGTTTAAGTCAAAATAAATAAATATAAATGCAACACTTCATTTCGTCTGTTCTATGCTAATGGCTAATACTTTATACTCTCGTATAATTTATTCATTGAACATTTTTAAGGCGTCGGTGTTTGTCTTCCGTACTGTAACGGCGTGCGCGTTTGTAGGTAGATTAAGAACGTTTCTGGAGAACATACTGCCATCACTGCGAAACAGATCTGTTGCTGACAGAGCTAATTAACAGTGCCAGTACTCCACAGTCCTTTTTCAGAAGCGACTAATAGCTCAGATAGTCAATAAATTCCCCGTCTTCTATGGAACGTGGATGTTCATTACCATGAACACAAAACCCGCAACTGGACCCCATCCTGAACCAGACAAATTCAGTCCAGAACTTACGATACACTTTAATTGTATCCTTCTATCCATTCCTAAGTCTTCCAAGTGATCTCTTTCTTTGAGGTTTCCTAACTAATATTCTGTATGCAATCTTCTTCCCCGCACGAGTGTTTTTCTTCTCATCTCATGTTCCTTGATTTGGTCATTATAATAATTAAATATTGTGAAGAGTACAAATTACGATGCAGTTTTCTCCATCAACTATTACTTCCTGGAGAATAGATTAATGATTAATAAACACTATTTAACTATTTACAATGATGAAATAAATTTTCAAAAAGCAATCAGCAAGTCTCAGCAACTTATTGTTACAGAAAAAAAAAACTTTCGCTAACTTAAGGCAGTGTGGCATTTATTGTGCCCAGTTCTAATTTGATTAACCTCATTTTTGAATTGAGATGCGAGATCTGTCCTGAATATATATATAAGAAATCTTTCGTTAATGTGGCATAAATGGCTTAGAATGAATGCTAACTTACATTCATATCACTGGAATATTTTTTGGACGATTTCACATTAACATTTATTTACGAAATCATCAGCATGAATGAATTAAAGCATTAAGCTATAATTTAAGCGTGTACTTTATATCACGCTGACTAATTTAGTTTCATATTCCAGTGATTAATCATTATTCCCTTCATGGTATATAATGTGGAGGAATGTTACATGCAATTCTATATAAAGTTTTGATTTGATCGAAGTTACATTTGAATTTCAAATTTTGCGTAAAATGGAACAAGTTCTGACCTACATATGTATATTAATATTATTGTTTTTAATTCTAACATACCTATACCTTTATACCGTTCAGTGTACTACTCTGAATTAAAATATAGCTTTTTATTGTCTTCGTAATCCGACAGGGACACTCGCTAATTAAATGAACTGTCGAAAATACTATGAAAAGACTCAGCATTACATGGAAAACAATTTCCACATAATCAACTTCGTGTAAAATGTGACGGCGGTCACGAAGTGTGAACAGCAGGTTGGGCCAAGAGAATGGACTCTTCTGGTTCAGTTCCTGGAAATTCCTGGAACACTCAAGCCATGTTTCTGCTTCCTGACTCATAGTTCATTATTATTCTGATCAAATCTCTGGCTCCACGGGCTTTATAATAATTTTGAAGCAAGACAGTTACTAGCTCTGAAAGAGATTGAGTTTAAAAAGTGTGAATTGTGTCAAAACTTGCTTCATTCCAGACAACACCACATTAAATTTACGAGCGTTTTGCGATAAGAACGAAACAGGAAATAAAAAAACTAGATGTCCACTCCTATTGTGTTTTGTAAACAGCACAGGCAAACCGATGTTCAACGGTTCACAAAGTGTATCAAAGCGTTTCAGGCCAGACTATATTTTTTATGCGGAGCCACAGACAAAGAGACAAAGAGAGATATATATAAGCCTACTATGCAAATATAACAAGATTGACAAGCAGAAATCCTTGGAGTAAACCGACATCCCAAAGGCGTTTTTCATGCCATATCACGTAGATTATTCTCTCATCCGACGTCATTTTTGTTCCAGTGATGTGTTCAGAAGTAATAGTTGAGTAACATTTTGTTCCAACAATGACTTCGGTTCTTATTGTTGCGAATCATAGCACCGTTGATTCGCAACAACGACCCTGGACGTGCGGGTTGCCACTCTTCAAGGAATAACTGCCTCAGACAGACATACAGACATTGACTGGTTCATATGGTGTTCTTTGCTCACGAGTGAAGAACGCCTAAAACTATTATTTCCAAAAGTTTCTCCAAGAAATCTTTTCTCCCCTAAATAGCATTCTTAAATAAAATTTCATATATGACGTTTTCGCCCAATTCAGTTGGAACAACTGTCATTAAGTATCATGACAGGAAATTAAGAGAGTGCGAAGGTGGTGGCTTCTTACAGCATAGCCTTCACATTATATTTTGTGAAAATCTGTTAGGTAGTTAATAATTTATGAGAGAGACAGACACGAGATCGTGACTTTTCCCTTATGAAACGAGAAAATTACAGCAAAAGAATGTGCTAAATTTTTACCTTCGTTACGGTAGGTTGTTGGGTCTCCCAGCCTTTTACTCCCTTTTCTTCTTTTGATACTGAAGACTACGTTTATTAGATTTACTGGGAAATATCTTGGTTAATTACGCAGTTTATTTTCCACAACTCCAGAACATTAACACAAGAAAATACAAAATGTACATTAGACAAGTGTTTCAGCTGCAAAAACCAACCAAGAGTTCCTTTTTACTATATGTTTGTTTTCTCTAAGAAAACATTCTGTAGCCAGCATCGTATTGTAATAATGGGATTGTAGATTACAGCATACCACGTAATTACTTCCATCCGCTAACTCTTTGCAGACTTCATCTCTTCTCTCTTTTACCATCTTTATTGGTCGTCCTTCCACCGCAACCAAAATCCGTCTGCACCGTTTATGTGCCGTCCCCCTTAAGCCAGAGGCATCTGCATGCACAAGTAATTACAGCGTTGGTCTGTCTCAGTGCAGTCCCCAGTCTACAGCTCGGTCACCGCAGACTGTCATTACTGTAACCGGTTACGTCACTGGCATAGAAGTCTACTACACACATTCATCCATCCATCCATTGATCCGTCCACCTATCCATTTACTCATTTGTCTATCCATTTATTTCACCATCAATTCATGCATTCATCCAATTGTATGTCCCTTCATTAATTGATACATATACCCATCACACTCATTTTACTGTTTCAGATTTCGTAATCAGAAAACAGAAATGACTATGACGTCTTTGTTTTAATCACCATCATCATTATCATTAATACTTGAAAAAATGGTAATTGTATTCACCAAACTAAAATTTATTCTATTCCAAAATATTGTTCTTCTTGTTATTATTGTTAGCGTTATAGCGTCTTGGAAGCTTTAATATTCTTAAGAAAGCGTGGAAAGGTTAATTTGTGGCTGTGACACCTGTGAAATTAACTCTCCGCTTAAAATAATCAATAACAGTACAATGTCACAACTTAACAGCTTAATTTTTTTTTATAAAAATACATAAATCTGCTCGTTTGTAGACCTACTTTTCTTTATCTGGCCACACTCGTCACA
This sequence comes from Zootermopsis nevadensis, assembly GCF_000696155.1. Next base: position 1,022,098 of record NW_019059928.1, read on the forward strand.
GAAAGCAGAAAGTAACTGCCAATATTAATATATACTTCTCAAATAATACAAACGGATGACTTGTGAGTCTCTGCTCCGTACAAGAGACAGAGGTGGAGGGCTACTGTACTATTTAAGCCCTACTGATGATCATTGTCGCCGCCTTTCGGAGGTGCAGTGGAGGACTTTCTTATCAATTACTGAACTTACAACATGAGACAACTCATTATAAGTTATTCACGAAGCTAAGATTATTACTTCGGACAATACATAATTTATTGGTCAACCTCAAAATATTTTCACTGAACGAGCAAAAGTTTTTAATAATTTTTCTTTCATTATAAACCGAATAGAAAGATTCTTATCCTAAAAAGAAGCTTTTAACTAGATTGAAATAATGAGATTATTTACTCAGTGCTAATGGGTGTGGCAGTTGAAATATATTACTTACAACATTAGCATTCTAGTCAAATTAACTCTCAAAAAGCGACATCACCAAACACTTCATAAGAACGTCTAATTCCATGTCTTTATACGGCACTTGCTTAGACACGATGATATCTGTAACACTACAAACAGACAAACAGATGTCATGTGTAACAAAAACGTATTTGTAACGTCATTTAATTATGTGGCACATCTTTTACCGAACTTCCGAACTGATGTAAGAGAAAATATTTAAAAAAACTTAGCCTCGGCAAGGTACATTAAATTTATGTGACGAAAGGCCTCCAGTCTACAACAAGCAATACGCAGCTAGCTTCCACAAATCACACATATATATATATATATATAT
>NW_019059928.1:1032337-1050805 GCF_000696155.1 Zootermopsis nevadensis
TTCTAACTTCATACACTGCAGGTCTCATCATATAATGTTGAGGGGATTTAACTCTCTAACAGACTTTTACTTTTGATGTTTTCGTTACTTTTATCGAAAGAGGATAATAGACTTGATGCTTCCAGGTAATCATATTTTTTTTATTCTGTAGCCTCATTGGTAAGAACTAGGTTTAACCTTACAGAATAACCACAAGTCACGTCTCCCCAAGATCCTTCTGAAAACATTATTGATTCTGAAAAATAACAAAGTTACATAAATATATTCTTTATCAGATCCACTACAAAGGAATCCTTTACGCATGGCTCTTTATAGGTATTAAGTCAAGTCACGCACAAATGTTTTTACGTAGATTTTAAGAACAAATACGCATTTTAAACAAGACCAAGATTCAAACAGCAGTAAAACCTGAAGGCAAGAGACCACTTGAGAAACCTAGGCGTAGATGGAATTATATAAAATAGTATTAACGAAGTAAGATATGAGGGTATACACTAGCTCTGTATAGCTCTAGGTATGATCCAGTGGCAGACTTTGTGAGCACGGTAAAAACATTCTGGAATTTATTGCCGAACTGTGCGACCAGTAACTTACCAAGGACTCTCTTAATCGAGTTACAGAGATAAATGTTGCAAAGTTTGTATTCAAATTATCAGACTTGTGAGCAAATAATCATAAGTGCATTTCTCTAAAACAAACTAAGCAACTACACATTTTATAATACTCTAATTTCTTCTTTAGATGGCGTCCAAAATCTGCAGTAAACTGTAAGACGTTCCGCATGCTGACTGTGTCTCAGCCTTCACACAGAATTAAAGATACTACTCTCTAGAGCCGCTGGGTGAAGCTAATAGTTTTCATTAGGTCTTAAAGAATAACTGCATTTAACTGTTCCCGAAAGGGAAAGATTATTTTCTTATACTTAAAGACGTCGAAGGGACCAGTCTCCAGAACATCCAGCATATTTTGTGCAAACAATGAAGTATGACCAAAACATTTTTCTTAAAGAACAGCAGCAGAAAACACACTTTAGCACACAAAGTTTGAAAAACACTTTTTCTGAACATGCTATCTTTCACTGGTGTATGTACTAACATGACGAACCTAGAGGAGAAATTTCTTAAACAATTCCATGAATATATCTATTAATAACACAATGTGTCATTTTACCCAACTATGTCATTTTAATGGTCGCCTAGTAACTGGATCAGATACAGAAATAAAAGAAGGGAGAAACAGACGGAAAGATTTTATACATATGATGTTACCAACACTGGATATATTTACATTCGGTACCTACCAGATTATGCAGGGAAATTATGAATTAATAATAATAATAATAATTACAACCAGAACGTAAAATGACAGTACATTTAGCTGGCAGTTATCTAAAAAAAGTCTAACCATACGCGTGTTAGCTGTCACATTGTGGACACTTCCTCTCACCTGTTGAACACAGAATACAAATGTAACTGTTATCTGCCACTAACTAATAATTTCATGTATGATTTGAGGTTTTCAGAGCGGTGAATATGAAGATTTCTGTATCGCCCTGATGACGGGGGCAGTATGACCTCTGAAACGTTGGTTAACATCGACCAGACTACACAGCGCAACAACCCAGAAGACAGAAATCTTCATACTCATCGCCCTAATGACGGAGGCAGTATGACCTCTGAAATGTTGGTTAACATCGACCAGACTACACGGCGCAACAACCCAGAAGACAGAACTCTTCATACTAAGAATCGCCCTGATGACGGAGGCAGTATGACCTCTGAAATGTTGGTTAACATCGACCAGACTACACGGCGCAACAACCCAGAAGACAGAACTCTTCATACTAAGAATCGCCCTGATGACGGAGGCAGTATGACCTCTGAAATGTTGGTTAACATCGACCAGACTACACGGCGCAACAACCCAGAAGACAGAAATCTTCATAACTTAACATCAGTTTATTTGCAGATTCTTCAGAAAGAGGATTAACAATTTTTTAATATAATCTCTCTCTTGATCGAAATGACAAGGATCTTCCGGAAATAGGGGGCGTAATTTGGTCCTTAGTTGCTTAGTTAGTTGTAATGCTAATAATAATGTAAATAATATTTGTCCATCGACTATTTAAACAAGCATTAATAGAAGGTTCGATTAAAACTTTCAAAGGTCCAAATTTATAAAAGAATTAAGGAATAATTTACAAAGTTAATTTGAGTGTGCACTGTTCATTCAAAAAACATTAAAAATACCTCAGATGTATCAAATATTTATTGTGCAAGACATCTGCTTAAATTATTAAATTTAAATTAAATTAAAAATTTAGTATTTAACAAAAAATTGCATTAACACTTGGAGATATTATCTTAAAACTTCCTCTAAAGAAAGAATAATAGATAAAATCAGATTTCTTTAACATATTTGTTTTTAAAGGTTATATTACATACTCTTATATAAAATCGTTATATTATCCGTCCACTTTTTAGGATTTCCGATCTCCATAAGTTCTGGTTCTCATACCAGATAGCTGTTTTATCATCCGTCTGAAATTCATCATCCCTTTATAAATTCCTTGCATGAACTCTATTTTGACAACCTTTCAAATCTCCCATATTATGTCCAATGTATTTATTGTTTACTTTGTTTATATTATCTGAACAAACGAGATTCAATTTCCGACAGAGGCAGGGATTTATCTCCTCGCTACCACATCCGCACCGTTCTGAAATGAACTGTCTCATACACAACTGCTACCGGAAGTTCTTTCTCCTGTGTCAAAGGGTCAGAGCGCCACTCTGACCACTCACTTTCTTCTGGTACCGAGGTTAGAATGGCCGGAGTTTTACCTTCAATCTGTCTCAGGTTTCTTACGATCTAGTGCTTAGGAAACGTAAACTTGTTACCTAATTCCTCGTACATATCCAGACGATATCCTTTAAAAATTCTTTCAATTCAATTGTTTCTCTTTTTCATTTCACATTCCAAACCCCATCAATAATAGATTTTATTGCATGCCCATTTCTAATAGAATATTGTCATGGTAGAAAATTATTTATATTGTTTAAATGACAAATAACTTCGAATGTGAAAAGATGGCGAGATGCCTTTCTTTCATCCCGATTTTCAAGTAAAAAAAATCCAGCCTGTAAAGTTCAGTGCTTTCGTGCGCGATTCCTTGTTCGTAGCATGAAACGAATTGCAATATTTATTTTAGAAAGGATCTTCATTACTTTGTTTTGCTGTTGCTTTGCACGTCATGGCTAAATGACAAAACAGTATCCAGCTTGTATTGTGGGCAATCCTGCAAAGCATCAACCTAAATCAACCAAGTCATTTCTAGTCATCTAGACCAATAATGCGCAACAGGTGTTCGGCGGAACACCGGTGTGCCGCGGAAGCCATCTAGGTGTGCCACAAAATTTTCACCTCATATAATTATAACCATAATGACATAAATAATTGTTAATCTTGTTTTCTGCTCTGTCTCAGTTCTCATTTCCTTCATTATGATCGGGTAGACTGAGGACAGAAAATATCTACTGAATGGAAGTGGAAAACAACACAACCACTTCGCAGCAAAACACGTGTACCTCCCTTTTACTTTTATTGCCACTCTATCATTTTTCTGCAATCCACATATACAAATATAAATAAGTATCTTAATGTTTAAATGTTTACACATATTTAATAAATTTTGGATCAAACGGTAGGAAATATTATCAAAAATGAGAACATTTAGGATAAGAGACATAATAACAAATATGGATAATTATAAACATGAAATAGAACGGTTTTCGGTTGGGGTCGATTTATAAGAAGTTGTCGCGGCCAATCAATGTCATAAACCATCGACCTCCCTCCCTCCACGATATTCAAAACGGGGTTGGTGTGCCGGCATTGACTCTTCGACAATATTTGGTGTGCCGTGATTGTAGAAACACTGATCCAGACAGCCAACTGACAACCAAAATTTATTTCATCCACTCGGCTTTTGACATTATTCGAAACTCCATATTCCAGCCCAAGTTCAGAACAATTAGCCCACCAAGTAGGCTAACTCTGTATAATACAGGAACAAGCGCATATACATTAAGTAAATCTTCCTTTGTATGTATTTCAGCACTACAATAAGCCTTTAGATGTTCTGGATCATTAGAAAAGAAAGATTTTTTTGTTTAAAGCACGGATACGAATTACATAGAATTTGCTCCTATGTCTTTTCACATAAAAACTATTATCCCTTGCGTTCACGTCAGTTGACAGAAGCTTCGTTCTGCTTGCTCAAGTGTTATACAGGGCTAGTCTAAATGATGTTCCAGATTTGAAACATGTTACTCACGTTTAATGAAATTCAGATGCACAAAATTGATACCGATGGAAAGAGAAACTCTACAAGTTTATGTTGGTAAATTTCGTGGCCGCGTAGTAACACCGTTCGCCGCCAGGGGCGATATGAAAGAAAATGGCTGCCATCGAAGACAGGGGAGCCTTTTTTGTCCTGGATTTCCACGTTCACCGGACCTGACGCCCTGTGATATTTTTCTGTGGGGGTTCGTCAAAGATATAGTATTCGTGCCACCCTTACCACAGACCTTGCTTGGAGCGCGTATCACAGCAGCCATTGCAACAATCGATCATGATATGCTGCAACGTGTCTGGGAGGAACTCGACTACAGGCTGGATGTGTGCCGAGTTACCAAGGGGGCTCACATTGAACACCTGTGATGTACTGAAACAAAACTTGGAGAGTTTCTCTTTCCATCGGTACCAATTTTGTGCATCTGAATTTCATTAAACGTGAGTAGCATGTCTTTCAAATCGGGAACATCATTTAGACTAGCCCTGTATAATACACCGTGGTTCCTTCGACGTTAAATCCTTGGCCCAGGCTATCCATATCCTCCGTCCTCAATAAAACGTAATTATCCTTTGGCAACCCTGGCTACCTTTTAAGCTTAAAGTCATTGCAAAGACAGATCCGAACCGAATTCAGTTGTTTTTGCGAATACCCACCCAACTCCCTGCATGTTTGGCTCTCCAATCTAATTGTTGCAAGTTAGAAGCACTCCACCCTATTGCCCGTTCCTCCACATAGCTCCAAAGTAAGCTAATGAAAAGCTATTCTTCTGCCCCGAACACCAATTCTCTCTTAGTGCCCTACCGTGAACTGCCGAGTAAGAAAACACCCAAGACATAACAGCACTTGGCTTAACGCACTACCGATCATGTTCCTGATACATCAGCGTATTAATTACTAATTCCTTCTACGTACTCTGAACAATCTCCGCTCGAATTTCTCCCGAGCGACTTGATCTCTTGAGTTCGTTATTCTCCTCAGTCACTCCAGCAAAACAAATACTAAACTAATGTAGAATAGGCTACGACAGCTTCCTCCAAAAGACTTCCTAAGCTATATTATTCATACCCATCCCGTTTTTTGAGAAAATGTGTATAAAAGTCATTTCAAGTAATGCACTTTTCGCCCTTATTCCGAAAATTCAGTTTTTCTCATCGTATAATACATCAAGAAGCTATTGGTTTGAAGACTATCTTCTGTTCTTCGATAAAGATTTAGTTCATGATCTGCTAGTATGAAAATTAGACTAGGGTGATAATCAGTGGCAATTGTTTGTTATGTTGTATAATATATTCGTGTATATTCAAATGAAAAGAAACCTTGTGTTAATGTTTTTATAATTATTAATAACAGTAATGAGGAAGCGCCTAAAGCTTGAATGAAAAATGTTTTGATATTATTTGTTGTTTTATTAAAGTATTTTAATTTGTGATTGCATAAATTTTAGACTTAATTCGATTTTGTTCCTGAACATGACAATATGAAGAACTGAAATCATGCAATTCATAAATTCAGAACAGGAAAGTTGCCGGTCTTAGCATGAAATATACCATCCGTACACTTTATGAAAATACAGAACAAAAACAAAAAAATGCTAATTCTTCGGTTGTCTTGAATAAGCTTAAAAATACGTTCTTTAGCATATTAACTTTGTTATAGTATGACTGCCTAGAACGTGTACCATTAAAACTCATCCGTCCTTCTTTCAATATTTCTACTCACAGCAATACCTTACTCTGGCTCGTATAATTTAATGCTATACGAATATGTCATTCTTCGTTATATATCGCTAATTTTCAGAGTCACTATCAACAAAAATCCGGATCACATATCGGCATTATTCTTTAATTAATTCTATCAATATAGCAATCCTGTTTAACATTCCTAGTAGTATTATTACTCAGAACAAGCTAAGCCATTATTATAAAAATGATTAGTTTATATCAGTCACTATTTCAGCGCAACCAACATTACTTTTTAATTAACCGTACATACGTTACTGGGAGTCAACATTAAATGAATATAAAATAAACTCTTAATATGTTTAATTTACACAACAGCAGATAGTTAACTCAGAATCTTAAAACGCCCTGACCTGTAGGAAAGAAAAACGTAAAAAAACAGGGGCAGAGACCACCTCCCTTGAATGTTGACAGAACCAGCAGAGACAATTTATACAACAAAACGTGGAAGAAGCTAATTCCATCGAATACACTATTATGGAATAAACAGGGGCATTTGGTACTCCCACAACGAGGGGTACTTTCCTGACCTTATACTTCGCAGGCGAACAGGAGCCAGGATAGAATTATAACCAGCTTCGACACCACCGCCAAAACCAGCAGCAGAAACAACAAAATAATGGTATTAACAGAAATGTATGATACAGATTGAATATTTTCATTGGTATAAACAGCATCCAAATCAATCTATGTAAATTAAATAATATTGTTTTAAAAAGTCATTCAAAATTGTTGAACTGATTTTTGAACCCTAATCCATCAAAGACAAATAACGCAAACATCCTATATGCTTAGTGTAATGATACATTGGTTTTGTATTGTTTTACATTTTTGTGAAGCGAAAGATTATTTCAGAGCGCTGGAATATTGTTTTTGAAAACATAAACAGGCTAAACAAAACAGAATTTAAAAACTAGAGCAGAACAACTGTCATTAAAAAAGCAAAGTAAAACCATCTGGCATACCCGAATTATCCCACAGTATTAATGAGTGGGAAAGCGCAGTATTTTTCACAACGGTTATGCGTCCGGCTAGCATTCGGGTGTACCATATTCGAATGCAGACTTATTCTTTCTAGAGAAACTGTTGTCATCCAGCTAGTCAAAAAAATGTACGTTTGATGGAATCCCAAGATCTATTGTCATGTTTACAAGAGCACGCGAATGCGCCCTGACAGTTTTTTTTTAAAAAATTCAAAGCTCTTGGCGTAGTGGCAAGCCTGCTAGACGAGACTACGTATTTGACGCGACATGTGTTTAAACTTCAATCAAATTGTATTCTAGGAACCAAAAATAACGCTCTTGTACTCAGTATTTTATGATTAACTTGACCTCTCCTCTCGCTTGACCTGACGCCACTAAGGCTGTCGTGATCACCCCCCCCCCCTGTTGGCTGAAGCGCGGAGTGCCATGTTACAACTACACAAGTGGTACACACAGTAGTTCAGAAGACTTAAATCATATTGGTATTCACACTGCTACCACATATGGCCATTGCAATGTCATCATACAAATCTGGTGTTACATTAATTATTGTCATCAAATAAGCATATTTCTGAAACATAATTGTTTTATCGGTTGTTGGGCGTGTAGTCTGGTACAAGTTTACCGACGTTACAGTGGTGCTTGATACTTCTACCATCAGGACGATGGAGGCAGCAAGTACCTCTGAAACGTGTGCAAACGTCTAACAGACTACACGTAGGAGCATCCTAGAAGACATCCATCTTTATACTCGCCGCTGTGAACGCCAAAGACCTCACAGTTCCTCATACGTCCCTATGTAACGTTAATTAATATTTTTTTAAGATCAGAAACAACATTTTAGCATTCTTCAATCAGTAACGCTGTTGATGCTCTCATATCCTAAGTCCTCTTTTCCAGTGTTCGCATTATACGTGTTAAGAAGCTGGAAATACAAATATGTGAAGGCATAGTTTCGTATGGTCTTCCATTAACAGAGATCGATTGGTTCAAAATATTCAAGAGATACACATACAAATATACAAGATAACCAACGCCCATACTCATACATACAGACCAGAATAAGACCGAGTAGAAAGCAGGCATCATCCTTCGTATTCGAGTTCATATCTCGGTCCGGAGACGTCTAATCTGACTGAGGTTTTTAAGTGATTTTCCTAGGTATACCAAACAAGAGCAGAGATGTCACCTTAAAATAGGCCAGGACTGCTTACTTTTTCTTTGTGATTCATTAATCATTCTACGCTATACATTTGAACCACGGACGGCATCGTTAAATAAACTATTAATAAATAAGATACACATGAGCATAATGAAACCATAGGTTTGTTTTTGTTCATAAAATAAGGAAATTAGGAAAACAATCACCTGATGCCCCTTTTATTACGAATTTTATTAGTAATAGACGTCGATTTGATGATACCAACAGGATAGGTCTCTGATTGCACACAGATCATTCGATTAAAACCTACTGGATCTCTCAATTTATGCAGAGTCAAGATTTCATATTACATAGAAAATACATGTGTTATCAGCTTTTCCACTCAATTCGTTAAAATACGTGGACATCGGGAATGAAATATTGGTGGGTTCATATGTTTCATTTCCTAAACCAATGATACGCAACTCGTGTGCCACGAGTGTAGGAAGTTTGCGAAACACTGTCCTAAACGATTTTAAAACAATCCTGCAGCATGGGTCTGAATTAAAAGTTATGAGATGAATTTGACTTTGGTCCGTAAAGATTAGAATTATTTAATATGAAATATAAATAGAATATTATAAAATGTATAAAAATAAATTCTAAAATATTTTAACAGGCCTTCGTATTCTACCTGAAATGAGATCTGTAAGTTACGTTCGAAATACTACTCAACTGCGCCCACATTTGAAGAAATAAGTGCAAAACAATTTGCGTCTCTATGCGATGTAGTATTCCACTGCTATTTGTAGTGTCAACAATTAATTATCATGGAGAATCATGCAACATCTTATTTGAAAATTTCAGACACATTTCCGCATTTTGATAGAAACAGCCGTGGTCTTGGATTTGAGAGAATGCAGTCGTGTCCTACTTTAAGCTGTCCCTAAAATTTTCCTGGAATTACTGGGGAAGCCCACAAGTTTGCGGACCGAGATTCAAATCCTGGGACCTCACTAATAGGAAGAAACGTTAATGACTGTAGACTGAGGTTCCGGATGAAATTAAATTAAAGACTGTACTAACAGTATTGTTCGAAACGGTAATGTCAAGTCCAGTGACACTAACGCTCGTGGAGAATAAAAATATTTTTGACTCAATTTTAAAAACTATTGTAATTCAGGTGCAGAAGCTTGTAAGACGCACACGAACGGCAGGAGTTTGAACTTACGTCACTCTTGCATAACCTGTATCACTTTACACTAAGCGTGACCTGTTTCCCTCCTGTTTCTTCCCCTACTCTCATCCCCCCTTCCGGAAACGAGAACCGTGTCAAGGTCGCGTGTTCAGCCGGTCTGCCCCCTGCACTATATTCCTAGAATTACATACATGATTTATCTCTTCCCCTGTTAACTTCACTGCTATAACCTATGTTAAACTATAACACTCCGTTTATTAGCATAAATCCTCCAGTTTTACGTTGGGAAACACATCTTATATTCTTGAGTTCGGTTTAGTTGCACAACAAACTGAACACGAATATATCGTGCGCTGTAAAATAGTTACGTAACTAACATCAAGGAAAAAATTTCCCTTGAGATGTTAATTGTCTCAGTTTTGTACAGGTGTAAAACGCGACCTTCTGCTTTGTGCAGATTACAAATTACAAATGTTTTAAGAACAAGATTTTCAAGAAAACATGTGGACCTAAGGACAGTTAAAGAGTAGTAATTGAGAATATTACGTAAGTTCGTAACTTACATATTATTTCACTTGTAAATGTCAGGATAGTAAAATCCAGGAAAATCAATGAAACTAGCATGGAAAAGGTTGAAATAATTACAGAATTTTACTAAAGAAACCTCTTGGATAACCCGAAAAGGGGGTTAGACAATAAGTTGGATCTTACGAAGACACAGGGTATGAGGTAGATGGAAGTGTCCAAAGGCTGGCTTTGGTATTAGCGGTATTAACCTCGCGGCCCTACTATCACATTGTTAATGATGTAGATACAAACAGGTACAAAGTCAGACGAACCAAATCAATGGCAAGCATAACACTATTTTACCAACTATATCTGAACAAATTAAAATAGTTTTATAATCTCTCAACCAAAAGCCGTAAATTCTAAAAATGTATTTTACACTAACCATTAAATCCGTGGACAGCGTTTTTATATCAGTCTGCGCCATTAAGGTTATAATGCAGGATCTATTATGGTGAATATTGTATTCGTAATGCGATGTAGTTAACTGAAATTGAAATTAGGCTACAGTTAACAACGAAAAATGATCAATACTGACCGTCCAAATACCCACTCATTAGTTAAATCCCCAGAATTAAAATCCTAACGTAAATGTAGTAGATTGCTTTTTAACTCTCCGAAAGTCGTTAACATATCTAGTAGTTATTCCCATTTTGTCTGACGGTCTTATTTACTTCCAGATAAAAACATGTGTTTCAATCATTTCTTTATACGGTGCATTCACTAATATGGTTGAACCCGGCTGTAATTTTCTGGCTCCCGGAAGCAACTGCTATAACGCAGGTAAGTTGAATTTGCTGTTTTTATGAAGCGATATTTGACTCGTATCGGGAAAACTTTGTGGCTCTTGGCGGTGAGTCTGGCATTTCGAGCCGGGAATTGACAGTTGTGTACAACTTTATCAGTGTTCGCACTGTACTACTTTGTTACCGACATAAACTGAGATATTTCAAACCACGTTCCTGAAATCTGGAACAATACGTCCGTATGCTTATACCACATCTGTTATCAAACAAGTGAAATACTTCGGCTTCCATCTGATATCATGACGTCACATAACATGAGAACATCCTTCGGCCATCTATGGGCCAAGACTTAAAAAAGTGATAGTTGTTTATTTTAAATACAGTTCCGGAACTCTGACTGGGTTATATTAAAAAACTTTATTCTTTATTTGCACTTATATCATGAAATGAATGCATAATGTCCAAATTGTGCCACGGGCCAAAATAATTTGTAGGCCTACACCATGTCTATTTACCTGAACATTTTTCATTCCAGACAGGTTTTAGTCTAACACAGGCATTCTACATAAAATCATTGTTCAGTACGTGGCTTATGGTATTTATGATTAAAAACGCTAGTTAGAAACCAATGGTACGAGGCGCGTCCCAAAAGTAAGTTTCCCTGGGGCCGTTTACAGAAACAAAACACAATTTCATGGAAATATTTATGCAACAGATACAGCAAGTGTCCAGCTATTTTTCAACATATTCGCCACCGGAATTGAGACATTTGTCATACCGTGGGACCAACTTTTGAATACCTGTGTCGTAGAAGTCTGCTGCCTGGGATTGGAACCACTGTGTGACACCCATCTCCGCCTCTCTGTCATTCTCAAAACGCTGACGCTGACTGGACAGGAATTTCTTGAGGTGTAGGAAAAGATGGAAATCACTGGGAGCGAGGTCCGGGCTGTAGGGTGGATGATTAAACACCTCCCAGCTGAACTCCTGCAGGAGACTTGCTGTCCGTCGAGCCGTGTGCGGCCTAGCGTTATCACTGACCGCACTTCACAGTCGGCGGGAGCTGGAATAAGAACCGCCATCTTCAACAGCTGCAACGATGCTACTGTGAGAACGCGGGAAGTACCGTTTGTGCATGCGCCATGCTACGTCATTGCTCTATCACGTACGCACAGTCGCTTCGCGCAATATAAGGTTTGCTAGCTGTGGGACGAGTGGGAAACTTACTTTTGGGACGTGCCTCGTACATTCGAAAAACACGGTACATTGTATCTCAACAGTACATGATTTGCCGTTACTTTTCTCCATTTCCGGCCCAGGTTTCTTTTTCTTTTTTCTTTTTGTATTAGTCTATTAAATTATTGTGTGAAACGTTTATCGAAAATTTGGCTCAATTCAATCGGGTTTGTGACAGGAATATTCCATACAATATAAATTCCAGTTAAAGAACTAGCTATCTTGACAGAAAATTGTAACCATTCAAACGGAATGTGCCCGTTAAATTCTCGATCATTCTTTAAATTTCTGTGCCACATTTTCTTTCAATGAAAGTTATTTTATGTATCTCGTACAAAACAAATTATACGTACCTTAATTTGAAACTGAAGCATTCTGAAATTATAGTACGAATTAACTACAATATCTATGTACCGTGAAAGGTGTAATGTCAAACAGCGAGACAGACAGTTTTGATTTTTATATCTCTTGAATGGTGTAAAAGTTTCCAAGTTATGAAATGTGTACATGCATGAGGAGCTGAAATTGTGTGAGGTAGTCATTTTAATAGCACAGTTTTATGGCTTAATAAACATCCGTTTTATACAACAGACGAACACAGATCTGATCTTACCAAGATCAGATTCAAACCTACAACGTTTTGTAGTATACATTTTCAATGACACTCGTCTCTTCCTCAGCTCTGCCTTATTTAATTCCACATAAGAGAACGATTAGCCAACCATAATCCATCAACAAGATTCTCCTGCCTCACCCTTTCAAAGTGTTTGGCGCCCTAACAGTAGTAATCCCATGACACAGGCTGACAAAATCATAATATATTAGCCGTCTTAATATCTATAACAATTTGTTATTTCATTACTTAAAGTAATAAACATGTTATGTACATTGATTTAGTGAAAATCATCTTGTTTCAAACTAGCAGTTACACTCCAACATCCTCAATGTTAATAATATAACGATTTTAAAAACATTTATTATTCCCCCTAGTTTTAAGACGCTATCCAGCAACTTCGTTGTTCTGTCTATGTATTCTCTCCTCCGCACATGTTCATATATGAATATAATAAAAATAAACTCCAAAATGTAGAAAGAAAGGTTCAATTATGATGTAAAATAATTTATCGTTACATAGTTCAGCAATACCATACTGACATTTACTCTTAATTAATTCTGACAATAATACACGGAGATGTGCATATGCTATGGATGGTAACTGCGAACAATGATGCGCTATACGTATAACATGGCCCGAGTATTCCTGTCACTTCCGTAGAAACACATGTAGATATTCACGGAAAGTGGCAGTTATTATCCGACTTTAGCTAAAATTGGAATGTGTCGACAAATTTTAGTAAAATTGTCATGAACGTAATTTAACGAAAATCTGTCACGCCGTCCTCCATTTGTGGCATGCGAACAGACGGACAGATATGGTTAAGCTAATAGGCACATTTCTGTAACTTTTAGCTGTAGACGTACCAAAAATAAGTTTGGAATCTCCCCAAATTGCAGTTCTTTACACAAATTCTCTCTTGATGTTGTTTACTAGGATAACGGTTCTTGAATTAGCTAAACTACTCTATGAAGCAAAGCCCTTCTTGAAATCTAACGGTAGCTCAGACAGACAAGATATTCCCCGCCTTTTATGGAACCTGAAGGTTTATTTCCGTGTTCATAACAACCCGCCACCGTTATCCTGAATCATATCAATTCAGTTCACATTTTACAATCCATGAGATTTTCTTTAATAATATCCTCCAGTTTAGGCCTTCCATCTTCCCTTCTGTTTGTGGAACCAAAACTTTACACATATTTCTCATTTCTCCCAGCGTTCCAAACCCATGTCAGTTCCCTTGATCTCATCAGCTAATAAGCAATATCTAACAGTCAAATTACGAAACTATTCAATACGCAGTTTTCTTCATCTTCCTGTAGCCTTCTTTCTGTTCGTTTATTTTCTAAAGCACATTGTTCTCAAACCCGTTCTTGCTTTATAGTTACGAAATTGTCTCAAGTCTCAGTTCTCTCTTTATCGCCACTTCAATACTCCGTAAGCTAGGCCTCTCAATAAGATTTGTGAACGCGAGTGCATGTAGGTCACGTGCATATCGGGTCGATCACAGACTAAGGTAAAACGCCATGTAGTGGTGATTAGTATTGGTGATTATGAAGTTCTTAAAACACGCATGTTTTCTACGATTCCAGAAGACTGCTTAGTTCTTTCTAGCTTTCTGGGAGACGTAATTATAAGTCTGTTACGTATCTGTTCGTCTCCTGCTGATTTAATCTCCACACATATTAATTAAAAGAGTATTTCTAACACTCGATTTGAACAGCAGCTACGCCAAACGATTCCATCGCATGCTGCTAGTTTTCAACTTGCTGTCAACAGTCTCAATGTGCCAGTCATGTGTATAACCGAAGTGTTATTCAGTGTCAAGATTAGGAAGTTTTATACCACGATAAATCTTCGACAAAAAATAGTAAAAATCACCTTAATTATAACTTTCAGTACAAGTGACACAAATTCCAAAGAAGTAGTTTGGTTTGGGCAAGGAATCTGACGCGTGGATGCAGCAACATTTTATAAATACTCGTACATTAGTGAAAATACCCGTCAAAAATGATGGGAAAACAAAAGTAAGTCTCAAAAGGCTCAACATTTTATAACAGCATTACTATGACACCTGTTACAACAACACACATTCATAAATATTATCCCACAAGACATATGATCACCAAACAATTTATCAACCTACCAACCAACAGTTACCTCTTATATAGATACATCACTCTTATTCAAATACACGCCTTTGAATTCTAGTTCTCTGAAGCCCTGAAACGAATAGCTCCGGCTGCAACTGCTTCTAACCCTTTAATATTCAACAATTATGTCCATACCGCGAAGAAAACACCACACTTTACCTCTACAATGATTAATTGGTCAATATCATTCGGCTTTAAAGAGTTGATACTGTTGTAAACTGATATTGTTTGGAACCTGTACTTTTGTGGACACGACTGGTGAAATTTTCTAATATATTTTTTTTTTTGTATTTCAAGGCTGCATATTACTTATTATTTACTCCAGCACCTTTTTCATGACATTCATTTGCAGTTATTATTTTAATCCTGGTTATTTGGATAAATTTTGTACTGTGATTAATACATGATTTGTAGAAGTATTGTCTCTTATAATTTGCCTTTGTCAACTAAATAGCACGTAACACTAGCGTACTTCAGTTTAATTGCATATTATTTAAGAATTATTGTATTTTAAACACCCTGGTGTATTATAATCTGTTTGTGGGGCCTTAGAACACGAGGCGGCCGAGCTCGGATAAAATTCGGTAATTAACAAATCTAATCCACGAGAAACACACACATACTTAATTCGTCACGAGTGGTAAGTGGGATCGGCCATACACATTATCTTAAAAATTATCATCAATCGTATCTTCTCTCTAGGGCTGATAATTTACAGTTTTGAAATGTTTTTCGACTATAATAACTAAGTTAATTTCTTATCTAAATACCAGCAGATAAGAATGGATTTATGCTGTCTAGAAGTGCTCGCGTCGAACTCCATTAATACTCATGTTCATTGTAACAAGAAGAAAGAAACATTATTTTTCGATGAAATGTTTTGAAAATAATGAATACTCCAAACATACAGTCCACGACTGTAGTCTTGAGACCTGCGGGGTGAGGAAGTGGGGTGAAGGATGTAAGATAGCGTCTGCCTTTAACGCTACGGACTTCCTGCATTTCTTGCAAGTCTCAAGATTACAGTCGTGGACTGTACTCTATTTTGTTTACATCACGTTTTCATGCAAACTTCATACATGCTATAAAGCTTGCGATAAATCACAAAGGGAAAACTGAGGGTGTTTGAGAACTAAGGCGAGTCATACACATAGGAACCAGTTCCACGAAATCAGTTTCATGAACCTGGAAACTATGGTTTTATATAAAAATACCGTTGTTATGAAGTGGAGGTCATTCAAAGAGTCACTTAGAACAACAGTTGCGCAACAATCTTTTACGTGACTCTGAGTATGACCTTAGGTTTAAAACAATGAATTTTTTAATAAAACCATACTTTCGAGTTTTTTGAAACTAATTTCATATCTGAGCTGCCTAAGGGTTGAGATGAAAACTTGGCCCTTAGAAAGTAGAAATAACATTAAAATTGAGTTAAAATAACGACCGAAATGGACGGGTTATGTAGCACGCATGTAGAAACAAAAATTTAAAATATTATTTCAGGTACAAGAGAATTGTTTTGAACCGTCTCAGAGTAAAGTCTATTGCCGGGCTTTCGAGACGATGGTGATGAATGTTTTTGCACCCTAATAGTCAAGTATTATTATTATTATTAGTATTAGTAGTAGTAATAATAATAATAGTCTGCTAACTAGCTCTAGTGAACTTTCTATGCCCAGAAACTGCTGAAGGTTTTTTTATATAAAATTTTCTCCAGCCATCAGAGATCTTCTGCGTTGTTGAGCTGTGTATTCTAGTAGACGTTTTCGACGTTTCAGACCAGACTATATGACGCAACAACCCAGAAGACAGGAATCTTCATTTGTCCGTACTAATTCGTTAATTAAACCGCTCTATAGTCCTTTATGGAAAACTACAATAGACTGCGTTGTAGAAGGTGGACCGGCGCTTACTGATATCAGACATCGTCGCAGAGACGTCTGTCTCTCACTACACACGGCCTCAAGCCTTCACACCTCAGCTGTACAAGTGACACAAAAATAAAGCTCTTCGCTGCACTTCTACTTCCAAACAAAGAGGAACCACAACGCGGATTAGCACAGCAGTCACGCTTCATGTTGGCTTTGCTGTGTCAGATAAATGTGCGCCAGACCAACGGCGCATAGTTTCAGGGGTTGCGCGGTTTTTGTTTCGTGACTCACTACAAGACACTCTGATTAGAGGTAGTTTACATGGCACGGTGAAAGTGTACGATAATAAACGTTAGAAATTCATAGTAATGACATTGGAATGGTTCAGGCAGGCCTTTATGCCCTCCTTTCTTCAAAAATATTCACCACTTGCACGCATATCAAGTTCTCCGGCCTATTATACATTCTTGACCAACAAATGCTTTACGAAATCTGAAGATTGACTAAAGAGTACAATATTCCTCTCAGCCAGACGAATGCTGCCCACTACATGATAACCTATTTCTTTATGATCTATTTTAATGTTATATTTTAATCTACGCCCACGTATCCCAAGTGGTCTCCTGTCTTAAGGTATTCCGCCAAAACGTGCGTTTCTCGGCTATCCCATGTGCGCTACATGTTCCACCCATCTCATCCTCCTTAATTTTATCACACTGTTACTGTTTGATGAAGCTTACGAATTACTTAAAGTTCTCCACACTCTTCATATCGCGCATGTCCAAATAATATGAGCATCGCCAATCGTCACGGTCTAGCTGCTAACATACCAACGTCGTATTCGGAAGGCTCTAGACTCAAATCTCAGTCTGGAGTAGGGTTATTATAATCGACGTTTTCCGAGGTTTTCACCAGTCTCTTCAGACACAGGAACAGTCTCTTAAATTAGACCACTAACGCTCCCTTCCGCAACCTTTATACCTGTAGGATTTAAGGTTTCCAAGGGGGTACAAATATATAAGGTGGTCTTCATTACTGAACCAGCAGGTAGCAAGTTCCTCCGGAACATTAGCGTATAGTCAAAATACTACACAGCGTAACAACATAAAAGTTCAACACCTACAACCTTTGAAATTGATTACTCATTAATCATCCTATCATTTCACGCCATATACTTTGAAATGTTAAAAGTGTTGATAAATAAACTATAAAAAAATCCAGTATCCTGTTCTCATAGACCCTCAATCCATGTTCTTCCCTTGAATGAGAGGTAATTTTTTATTCCATGAATAGAAGCTGCATGGTCTAATCAATGACAGTTATGATGACAGGCGTTATACGATGAAAGCTCATAGTTGGCACATCGCTCATCAGAGTACGTAAACCAAAATCAAAAATAGCGCTTGGAGCTTTCGGATTATGTATGCCCAAAGCAGAGAAATTGGATCGGGACTTAAACAAGGGGATGGTCTAGCACCAATGCTCTTTAATCTTGCTCTGCACTGGGTTGTTAAACAAACCAAGGTGGATCTCAATAGCACATTATTATATAAGAATGCTCAAGTAGTAGGATATGCCGATGACCTCAATATAATGGGTCGAATGCTACCAGCATTAGAAGGAATATATAAGGATCTGGAATTAGGAGCTGCTAAAGTAGGGTTACATGTTAATGAAAGCAAGACTAAACGGATGATACAAAGTAGAGATAGACAAAGAATAACGATCCAGCCTAACATGACATTGGAGATATTCCAAGAAGTACAAGAATTTAAATATCTTGGAACAATCCTGACAAGTAATAATGATGAGTTGACTGAAGTACAAAGTAGAATAACAGCAGCAAATAAAATATATTTTG